>LPNX010159216.1:0-131299 GCA_001517045.1 Pseudotsuga menziesii | reverse complement strand
AGCTTGAATTGATATAATACTTCCTCAACAACAAGTAAACAATACAAGCATACTATATATCATGGTGTTAGATCTATTCTAACATATATAATCAATAATGTACAAGCATTTGACATATTCCAATGGATACAATATTCAATCAAATACACATCATTGGACAAGGAAAGATAGTTCTTATTAATATAAATAAGAGATTACAAGATAGATACAACCTCTGATGGCACGTCTGCAAACCGGAGAAACTGAATCCCCCACCTGGGCCTCCACCACTTCAAACCTCCATCTCTCGATAGCAAGTTCACTAGCAAAAGGCAAGCTTGGGAAGAACAGAAAAGTGCTCCAAAGGGACAAAGGGATGCAGACTCAAGTATAATTCTGGCAACAATGGACTATAGTTTCATTGCTCTTAATCTCTCTATATTCCTTCAATGTACCAAGGGGTTCCTTATATATCTTCACAAGGGATAATGAAGGGTCGAATCCGAGTGATCTCAAGGCATATAGAAGGCCAGGAGTCAAATGAGTCGGATCCATGTCAAGGAAAACTCCAAAAGGATTTGGACTATGCACACATCCCGATGTACGCAGTTATAGGGGTCAAACCCGCGTATGTACGCGATTATCAGGGAAAAATCCGCGTATATCACCTTTTATATAGTTTTTTAGGGATGATCAAGGTAACATCAAAGGATAAAATATGGTCCATGGGGTCTAAAGAGTCTGCAGCGGGACAGGGGAAGGCCATACAAAGTATGATTCACCTAGAGTGGTGAAATCCGCTATAACAATTCTGAAACTTGCTATTCACATGTGGAAAAGTTAGCATTGGCCACGGTCATTGGTGTACAAAAGTTTCATCACTACATTCTGCTCTGCACTACCATTGTATTGGCCGACCAGAACCCGATGTATTACATCCTAACTCATCAGGTGCTCAGGGAAAGTACTCCCGTTGGATATTCATACTTTAGGAGTTTGATCTGGAATTTTCCAAAGCCACATCAAAGAAATACTTGGTCTTTGTCGAGCTTATGTGTGATCTTCCTTGTGCTTCGACGAAATCTGAGCCCAGTGATTCATTTCCAGATGAATTGCTGTTCCTGATTAGGACTACCGATCCTGGGTATGGAGATTTCCTTATTTATCTCCAAACACAACGATTTCAGCCACATTTATCCCGCGATGATCGCCACCGTATCCGTCACCATGCGAAGTACTATCTCATCCTGAATGATACCTTGTATAGACATGGGATTGACTCAATTCTCCGACGATGCCTCACCCATGAGGAGGCTGAACATGTGTTAAATGATTACCACTATGGAGCATGTGGCAGTCACTTATCTAGGATGGCTACAGCCTAGAAAATCCTTCGCGCTGGCTATTTCTGGCCTTTTGTCTTCAAAGACTGTCATGAGGCTGTTAAGAAATGCCCACCTTGTCAACACTTTTATCCTAAAAAGCACACCCATCCTACTCTGCTACACCCCGTCATTTCCGTTGGCCCATTTTCCAAATGGGGGATTGACTTCATGCATTGTAAGCCTACCTCAGCCGGGGGGCATGGTTACATCATCGTAGCTGTTGATTATTTCACAAAATGGGCTAAGGCCATGCCTACATATGCAGAAGATGGTAATACTGCCGCTCTCTTCTTGTTCAATCACATCATAGCTAGATTTGGAGTTCTGCAGTCCATCGTTACTAATCAAGGATCCCATTTTCGTAATTAAATGATGGAGGAACTGAGTGCCAAGCTAGGTTTTCGCCATGAAAAATCTACGCCGTATTATCCACAAGCTAATGGTCAGGTAGAGGCCATTAACAAAGTTTTGAAAACTATGCTTTGTAGGATGGTTGGAGATCATAAATCCAACTGGCACCACGTTCTTTTCTCCGCTCTGTGGGCTTATCGAACTTCCATGAAAACAGCCACTGGTTTCACACCATTCCAGCTTGTCTATGGACTCGAAGCTGTCTTACCGATTCAATGTCAGATTCCATCCTTACAACTTGCCGTTGAAATTCTCCCAGACACTTCCGTAGAGGAAGAAATATTTTTATACTTGAGTAACCTTGATGAGACTCGGAGAGATGCTATCTTGGCTAATGAGGCACATAAGAAATGCGTCAAGGCGCAGTGTGATAAATAAGTCCAACCTCGTGTCTTTAACGAGGGTGACCTAGTCTTGACTTATGATCAGAGATATGACAAACTAGGGAAGGGTAAGTTCGAGTCCATGTGGTATGGACCTTTCGCTATTTCTAAGGTGTTAGAGAAAGGAGTTTACGAGCTCATTGATTATGATGGAATCCCTTTGGGGAAACCTCGGAATGGGTTGTACCTGAAAAAGTACTATGCCTAGGTCTTTCTTGGATAGTATCTTGCATATATGTATATTGATTGACTTTCAGTGTGCTTTTAGTATTTTCAAGATGGTTTTGAGTTTAGTGTCCGCATCTATTTATACCATGTTTTCGTCATGCAGATGGATTTCTATGGCTCCGCTGATGGTGCTTGCTGCCACACCTTGAATCTCGCCTCGACTGCCTGGGTCCTGTTGAGGCCTGGAAATTTGCAGGCAACAACAACAAGGGATTCTCCCCAGTCAACGTTCCCAACTAGCCTGTGACTATTTGGTGTGGGGAATCCGTCCGGTTTGGGGTCCGCCTACCGTAGGTCAAGTAACAAAAATAAAGGTTTTACCGGTTGCGGCCCGGTCCACCGTATATATATTTTTTTATTTTTGACTTTAAGTATGATATGCAAGTACCTATCTAAGATGCAGATTGATTAAGAATGCAAGTAGTGGTCACAATGTGATGCACAGGTTCTTACCTCTCGTCTTAGACTCTCTTGCATCTAAATCACACACAGCAAGGAATTAAATCTAACTACCTAACCTATCCCTATGGAGCAAGATTATCACTTATTAATGAGTAATGTATTTTGTGCATGCATTATGAAAAATCACAGATAGTTGATACTTTTTTCAAAACACATGAACATTTAAAGATATTTGAACAACCAGATAGCCAATTGTTTATGAACAACATTTATTACTCATAGTGGAAATTTTCATAAAATAAACCAAAGATCATTCATACAAGAACATAGGTTCAAAGAGTTAGAATGATCTCACAGTTAATGGACAAAAAGCTGAAAACGAAATAGTTCCTCTTCAACAAATCCATAGCATAACATTTGAACATTCCACCTAGCTTTATCCAACAGGAAAACTGTCATTATCTATTGCAAAAGGAAATAGTTCTTCTTACAATATGTCTTCCAATCTAAATGGGAAAAATTCCCTTCTCTTATCTAAATCTTCTATATTTATACAAAAGAACCAAACTGTTGGGCTGCCCACGAATGACTCTTGGGCTTCCCAAAACCGTTTAATCTCACAATTTTGTCCTTTTGTGAGTGCTCATGATTTAGGCAATACGTTACATTTCGGATTTAATCTTATGAATACTTCATATAACGGGACCATCTTAGTAACTGACGGGCCCTTTCCAAGCTTGGGCTTCTGTTGCCACCGATTCTGCCTTGTCTTTTATTTGTCCTTTCTTAGATCCCGTTGGTTTCAGAATAAACTCTGCGTATCACTTTTCAGCCAAATTTTCTCAGCTTTATCCTTCAGCTATGTCTCCTCGCAGTAGTAATTTGAAGAATCTTTTGAGTTCGTCTGCAGTTAAAACAAAAATTCATCATTAATTAGGACTGCATCTTTTCAACAAACTTAAACCACACTAACAATAAAACTGATCATCAAAATGAGGCCCTGTACTGCGCTTTCATCGCGAAAACCTTAACAAGAATCAGAAACCACTGCCCCCCACAGAAAGGTTAAAAATTCACAAAATGGCGGGAAAAACCTTATCGGCCGCTTGAACCATTAAAACATCGGCAGGATAGTCTTACTCCTAGCCACAACGGCGGGTTTCTGATGGACAACAAGTTCCGTGAAACCATTAATCCTATCGACGTTCGAAAGACTAAACACTAAAGCATCAGGCAGAAACTCCTTGTCGGCGATCAGAATGACATAACGTCGGGAGGTTAGCGTATTACGCAACCGCAATGGTGGAAGATGAAAAGGCTATGGGCTCCACGGCGAATAAACATATCAGCAAGAATCGTAACAAAAACATCGGCGAATGGAGTAGTTACAATGGCGAACACTTAGTTTACTCGGGAGCTGCAATGGCGGAAGGCAATCAGACTACCACCTTCGATCAAAGTTATAAAACTTTCCGATATGGTGCAGAAAAAACGTGAAAATGTTAAGTGCTCGGAAAAACTTGAGGTTGTACAGCGGTCTAAAATCTTGTCTCATCTTCAAAACAGCGACTCCATAAAGATAAAAAAACCACCGACTCAAACCTCAACCAACCTCCAACAGCACAAATCAAGTCAAAATAATAACATCACAGCATCGGCACAGTCAAAGCTATCCGTCAGAAAAATCATCGTTCGGCTTCTGCGACGGCGACCCCAAAGGGAAATATGGCTCCAATGCATGGTTAAATGACTTCCGAACAACTGAACTAAAACGTTAAGTTCCAACAGACTTTCATCCAGGCAGCGACGAAAATTTTTGTTTCACCTCCAAAACAGTGGCGAAAACAAGAAAAGACTTCCGATATCAAAGAAGGAAATTGCAGATCAAAAGGGAAACATTTTAAATCCAATCTTCAAATTCCACAGCTCAAATAGTTTCAGACATAAGAAATTTACCGAAAAGCACGAAAATAGTTGACCTCAAAACAATCCAAACTTTTAGCAGAGGGGAAACAAAAACATAGTTCATGGATCCAAATGATTCTAGGCAAGATAAAAATTAAGAGGAGAATCCAAAATTTCAAAAATTTGGGAAAATAGTTGCAGCTGCAACAATTGGCGACTACCCGGTGAACCTAGATCTCTGGACAATTTATTTCTTAAGTATCAGACTGTTTAATAATAAAACGAACATGTTGAATTCTTCTAGACGTCTGGATTTCCCAAATGGAAAATATATGTACTTTTAATCATTGATGATAGTCCAATTTAGGAGAATGGAAACCAAGATTTCCAAGTCAAGGTGACTCTTTTGAGGCCAGGAAGATGAGTTTCATTTATTACCTCTGTCTTCAGGTAGCTACTAGCTTGGGCACCACAGGATTGTAACATATGGTAAACAAAAATATTCATTTGTTCCTCATTCCCATGCCATTTTGCACTTTTGTGTTTTTTGGACTTTGGTCCTTTTCATATGGGTCCTCCTGCATGCCTTTCCTTCTGAATTTTTATTCAGGTTCCTCTCTCCAGAGTGTCCTTTTGTGTGAGAGATGTATTTAACTTTCAGCTCACGGATGGAGAAGAACTTGGCAATTTGGTACTTATATGGTTCAGTACTTTGTTTCGATACATATTTCTTTCATAGGAGTTTTTGACTCTTATCTGCCTTTTGGCATTTAAATCATGGCATGGGATCATTGATGTATAATATACTGTTTACCCTGCTTCCTTTCCATGGGCCTTTTGCTGTCACCCCCTCGGACATTTTTAGATGCGAGATGGATGGAGCCTCAAAATAGTATTCTAGACCTTTTGGTCCTGGTTTATTTTACAAGGATTAAGAAGGACTTCAATGTGTTGATAGCCATTCAGGAAAACTGCTAAACTGGAAGAAATTCTTTCAGATAAAACAATAGTACACAGTCTTACACTAAAGGACTTTAATTACTACAGAATTCTGATACTCTCCATGCAACCCAAAGTTTGCCTCTTTCTTATTGAAATCAATCAAAATCTAAACTAAAACAAAACAGAAATAAAACAAATCAAAATAAACAGCCAAATCAAATTATCTATGTACAAGATAAAAGAACAAAACAAAACTCAGGAAAAATAAGGTTTGAGAACTAAACTATTTACTGGTAAGTTCTCTTCCCACCCCTGTAGGTCCTGCAATTTACAGGTTGAGGGGCCAAGCTTTTCCGCAATCTGGAAAGGGCCTACCCATAGCTATTGGAATTTTGTGTGTTTTCCTTTTTCATCATGGGGGTGGTCCCATTTGAGAACCAAATCTCCCACCTCGAATTCTTTTGTTCCAGCTTTGTGTTTATCAAACCATCTCTTTACTACCTCCTGTTGTTGTTTAAAACATTCTCTGGCCTTGGATCTAGACTCTTCTGCCTTCAACAGATTATGTATCCTCATTTGCAAGAATTCATTATTTGATCCTCTGGATTCTTGAGCTATTATGGAAGAGGGTAGCATGATATTGGGGGGTAGAATGGCCTCTTTTCCATAAACAAGGGTATATGGGGACACACCTAACGAAGTCTTGGGGGTGACCCTATCATCCCAAAGGGAATTTGGTAACGCTGAGTGCCAACTCCTCTAATTTTCTATCACCATCTTTTTTAAAATCCTAATCAGATTCTTGTTTGTAGATTTAGCCAAACCATTTCCCTGCGGATAGTAATTAGTAGAGTAATGCAACTTAATTCCTTTCTCATGAGCAACTGCAGTTAACATAATCGAGGAAAATTAAGTAGCATTATCGAAAACTAAAGAACTTGGAACTCCAAACCCGGTCATAATATGATCTTGCAAGAAGTCCATGACTGCATCTTCATTTACTTTACGCAACGGAATGGCCTCGACACAACGAGTGAAGTAGTCGGTTGCCGTCAAAATATATTTGTGTTGTAAGGAATAATTTGGCTTTATTTCTCCAATGATGTCCATCCCCCACTGCTCAAAAGGTTCTGTTATCATAATGGGCTTTAATGGTCCTGCTGCTTTAACTTGTCCTCCACCACACCTTTGGAAAATGTCGCACTTTCTAACATGGGCATGTGCATCTTTGAACAATGTGGGCCAATAGTATCCATCTCTGAGAATTTTGGGTGTTGTTGTATCTCCGAAGAAATGTCCTCCAGCAAGCCCATCATGTAAGTCTATCATTACTTTCTTCACATCTTCTTTCTCTAGGCATCTAATAAGAACTCCATTATAATTTTTTCTGAATAATATTCCTTCAACAATCTAATATGAGGATGATTTAAGACGCATTGCTCTTCTTTGCTTAGAATTCCAATGTTCTGGTAACAATATCGACTGAAGGTAATGCACAAGGTCTCGATACCATGAGTCCGGAGCTGTGAAAAGAGGACATACATCCACCAAATGTATCTCGGTTTCATCTTCCCAGCCATCTTCTTCATTGTCTTTACTTTTAGTCATCAGTTTGCACAATACTTTCCCTTTAACTATGGAGGCTGGCTTGAATTCAAGGTCATATTCCTATAGAGCTGTTACCCAGTTGCCTCTTCTTTCTCCTAACTCCTTTTGTATGAAAAGAGACCTCACAGGTGGGTGTGGAACTATTACCTTTGTCCAGCTCTTAAGCATATATGGCCTGAATTGTTTTACCGCTTTAAACATGGCGTAGGCTTGTTTATCCACAACTGGGTAATTTAATTCAGCCCCTTGCAGACCAGTGCTCATAAATGATATGGGAACTCATCTCCCCCATCTTCCTTCTGGGTAAGCACAGCTGCTAGTGAATCATCAGATGCGAAAGTGTACAGAATAAAATCTTTCTCAAAATCTAGACTTTTGAGGGAGGGTGCGTGTGCGACACCTGTATTTATTTTACTAAATGCATTCTTCTCTATATCAGTCCATTTGAATTGTACACTTTGCTTTACCATTTGCTGAAATTTTTTGATAATTTGAGTGAAATTTGGCACAAGCCTTCGCACGAAATTTATTGTCCCCATAATGATTGCATGCCATTTTTATTATGGGGTAAGGGAATCTGTTCGATAGCTTTGATCCTCTCTAGGTCTATGGAGATCCCCTTCTTAGAAACCATGTGACCCAACAACTTACCTTATGTAACAACAAACACGCACTTCTTGGGGTTTAGTGAGATACCATATTTTCGGCAGTGTTCAAAAATCTGCTTTAGATGAAAACCATGTTCCTCTCTTTTCTTTGAGAATATCGTGATGTCATCGAGGTATACTACAGCACTGCAGCCAATCAGACCGTGGAAAGCTATGTCCATAGCCCTCTAGAAATTAGCTCTAGTGTTTATGAGTCCAAAGGGAATCCTTCTGTAAGCCAAAGTTCCCCACCTGGTCCTGAATGTCGTTTTTAGTCTGTCTTCTTCGACTACTAGTACTTTATTGTAGCATGAGAATCCATCTAATAAAGAGAATAATTCAGAGCCTGAAACTATTTGCAATATCTGCTCCATGGGTGGAACATGATAATTGTCTTTATCTGAAGCGCGATTTAAGTTTATGAAATCCACACATAGCCTGATTTCTCCAGATTTCTTCCTTACCGGTACCATATTTGAAACCCATTTCGAGTGTCTAACCTTGAAGATAATTCTAGCATCCATTAGTTTCTTAACTTCACTTTGGATTAAAGATTCTAATTTTGGATGCATTTTCCTTAAAGTTTGCTGATAAGGTTTGATTCCAGATCTAATGGGGATAACACACTGAATAGTATTTGTGTCATATGTCTTCAGATCTTCATACGTCTAGGAAAAAACATCTTTGTATTGTTTGAAAAGGCTGATAAACTTATTCCTTTCACCTGGGGAGCAACATTTTCCCAAATTCATGTATTTAGGCTCCATTTCAGTCCCCAAATTAATGAACTCGAAGTGTAGAGACGAGCTATGAGTCTTCACATTTGCTGGTCTTCTAAATTTCTCATTTAAATCAAACATTTGTTCTAAAGTCCTAACTCCCTTAGGAATAAAATTATCGAATTTTAGCTCGGCCTGATGTTCTTCATCATCAATAATCGCCCCTTTGAAGGTATCATCATTTGTCAAGCATTCTATAATCTGCTGATCATCATCAAACACTCGTAGATTGGTAATCATATATGGAACTGAAGGCCTGAAAAGCAATTCAACAGAGCACCGATTATTAGAGGGCACAAGCCTCGCAGCTGAGGTGGCAAGCAAGTCAGCTGCTGTATTCTTAAGTCTAGGAATCGATACAATGTTAAATGTATTAAAATATTTAATTAAATCCCATACTTCATTTTGATTAGCTTTTAAATGAGGAGAAATGCAATGTATTTGATTTCGAATTTGTTTTACAATTATTTCAGAATCTCCAAACACTTTCAGATTTTTTGCCTTTAATTCAATTGCTTTCCTTAATCCTTGAACTAATGCTTCATATTCAGCTGTGTTATTAGTGCATTCGAACTCTAACCTACATGAAAGAAAATGTTTGTTTTTCTTAGGGTCAATCAGGACACAGCCGGCTCTTGACCCCTCTAAAGTTTTAGAACCATCAAAGAAAAGCGTCCAAAAATCGCTAACCACTACTGTGCGAGAATTGACCTTTACATCTACAGCTAAGTCTACTATTTTACAATCGATCTCATCAGCCTGTGAAAACTGAAGGAGATCAGGCTGAGCGTCAGATGTATTGCTGGCTTCTTCCGCTTGATAGTTTCTCGGCTCTAGCTCAATAAAGTAATTTCCCAAAACAGAATCCATTGGTTCATTTTTACCATTGAACTGAGTAACATTGTGTTTCATGTGGGGCTCCCTCAAAACTTTAATTTGATTTGGGATTCCTTTATATGGTAGCCACAGATGCGACCAGTCCAAGGCAAAATATCTGTTCAGCTTTGCCGACCAATCTCTACTCAAAACAAGTCCATAAGCTTTCGGTATGTTAGGCACCGCAATATCAATGAATTGACACACCTTATCATTTGAAGATAAGTGAACAAGAACATCCTCCATTTCCCCAATGACCTTCACATTCGTTCTATCCAACTGAATGACCCTCCAGGTAGATGGTTTAGGTTGTCCATTTATCTTTTTGCAGACTGATAGTGACATGACATTGACTGATGCCCTCGAGTCTATTAGGCAATTATGCACGTTGTGGTTGAAAATCTCAAAAGTAAGGAGAAAAGGTGGATTCTTGCTCTTAGGCTTACCTCCCATACTCGCTTCACCAATTTCTTCTTCTTGGGGATGATTGTCAGTGGGAAACCTCTCCTCTGATACTTCAAGTGCTTTCAATAGCTTTTCTTTCTACTGCGACACATTGCACATTTCAAATAATGAGATGTTTGCCCTTACCTTTTTGATATCCTCCACAATGTCATAATCCATCTTATGTTCTGTGAGATTTGATCTAAAATTATTTATTTTTTCTTCATTGGGCTTAGTAGGCATGTTGACCTGTCTAGGACTTTGACTGGTGATGGTAAATTTCTGAATTTTATTAGTTGTGGAGTTGTTTTGAAATTTCTTGACATTCTTTTGAAGTATTTTGATCTTTGGGAGCATAAGACTGTTTTCCTTAATCAACCCTTGGCTTATCGTCGTTACATTTGTTTCCAGGATGTCCTTGGGTCTTAGATCCTTTTCTTCATTGGCATCAAACAACGATACACAGTCCCATAAAACCAGGGCCTCACCCTCTTGTTTTTCTGTTGGTTTATTGTTGTCTTTCCCTTCTTCATCATTGTCTTCAGTTAATTTGGAATCCAAAAGCTGATTCATGACCAATGTCATTGAATTTATCCATTGAGGACATTTTTTTTCAGAATGAGGTTGTTGGTGGAAAGTGCAAAAGTTATCCATTCCTACCTTCGTTAAGTTCATAGATGCAGGGCTGTGTGGAGGGGGTTGGGATTGATTGTTATCTTCTCTTTTCTTGTAATATGGCTTATAGAAATTTTGGGTTTCCTTTTCCTTTTCCAAGTCTATGATTCTATTAGAGAGCTTCTGCATCATCTTTGCCATTCCTTCAAAATATGGTGATTGCTCCTCTTTAGGCTTAAATAACAAAGCCTTCCTCCCAACATTTTTTTCTCCTGACCGTTCAGGGTAATCTTCTATGCTTTTTTTTTCGGCCTCTATTCTCTCTGCTTCTTCATAAGTATCTGCTAGCGTAGGTTTGGCCTTCATTTTGGCAAACATGGCCAACTCGGGTCCTAGAGCTGAGGTATAATATTCAATCAGGACTTTATCCGAGGGTTTATCAGCTTCAGAAAAATTATTAAGATAGGCTGCGAATCTTTGGGTTAAACTATGCACCTTCTCGTTTCTTTCTTTCTTTAAAGTGCACAGTCCTTTCATGAGAGTTGCATGAGTTTTTTGGGTTGCATACTTACTTCTAAAAATCCTTTCAAAGGTGTCCTAGTCTGGAATAGAGTTTGCAGGCAAACCAAAATACCATGATGCTGTTGCTCCTTTAAGGGTGTGTGGAAAATGTCTACAAACTACATTTTCATATTCCCCAGCCCTTAGTCCTTCTATTGCCAAATAGAAACTTTGCAAATGGTCATCAACTAACATCCTCTCATTTGGATCAAACTTAGGCAGCATCTTCTCAAAAGCTTGAGGTAAGTCGTGCAACGGAGGTGTTGGGTTTAAAGGTGATCTGGCTTTCAAAGCAGGTGGTGGATTTGGTGGGTTGGGCGGCTAATTTGCGTTTATGCCTGCCATGAGTCTGGGTGGAGAGTGAGGTGGTGAATGAACAGGTGAACAATAAGGTGTATTTGGGCCAACTTGATTCAAAGGCTGTACAACTTCCTGTAAGGTTGTTTCTACAAGTTCTTCCAAATCTCCAACTAACACTGAATCTCCCAAGATGGGACGGTCTTTCTTATTATATTCTCTTTTGGGAAATTCATGGATAACGGTAATCCACCAATCTTCTTCACATATTCCCTAGTGTGTCTTCTCAGATCATTAACAACTTTGTTGTCCACAGAATACAAATGCTCTTTACCTTTCTCTTCAGGAATTGGGTTGGGAAATAGACTGCTTTCTGAACTATCATCGGTGGAATAATCTCAAGAAAATGGGTTTCCTCGGCCAGCCATGCACTGGCGGCCCTCCTTCTAGCGCAAGAAACTGTTGAGGCCTGGAAATTCGCAGGCAACAACTGCAAGGGATTCTCCCCAGTCAACGTTCCCAACTAGCCCGTGACTGTTTGGTGTGGGGAATCCATCCGGTTTGCGGTCCGGCTATTGTAGGTCAAGTAACAAAAATAAAGGTTTTACCGGTTGCGGCCCGGTCCACCGTATATATTTTTTGTATTTTTGACTTTAAGTATGATATGCAGGTACCTATCTAAGATGCAGATTGATTAAGAATGCAAGGAGTGTTCACAATGTGATGCACAGGTTCTTACCTCTTGTCTTAGACTCTCTTGCATCTAAATCACACACAACAAGGAATTAAATCTAAATACCTAACCTATCCCTAGGGAGAAAGATTATCACTTATTAATGAGTAATGTATTTTGTGCATGCATTATGAAAAATCACAGATAGCTGATACTTCTTTCAAAACACATGAACATTTAAAGATATTTGAACAACCAGATAGCCAATTGTTTATGAACAACATTTATTACTCATGGTGGAAATTTTCATAAAATAAACGAGAGATCACTCATACAAGAACATAGGTTCAAAGAGTTAGAACGATCTCACAGTTAATGGACAAAAAGATGAAAATGAAATAGTTCCTCTTCAACAAATCCATAGCATAACATTTGAACATTCCACCTAACTTTCTCCAACAAGAAAACTATCATTATCTATTGCAAAAGGAAATAGTTCTTCTTACAATATGTCTTCAAAGCTAATTGGGAAAAAGTCCCTTCTCTTATCTAAATCTTCTATATTTATACAAAAAGAACCAAACTGTTGGGCTGCCAACAAATGACTCTTGGGCTTCCCAAAACCGTTTAATCTCACAATTTTGTCCTTTTGTGAGTGCTCATGATTTAGGCAATACGTTACATTTCGGATTTAATCTTATGAATACTTCATATAACGGGACTAGCTTAGTAACTGACGGGCCCTTTCCAAGCCTGGGATTCTATTGCCACCGATTCTACCTTATCTTTTATTTGTCCTTTCTTAGATCCCGTTGATTTCAGAACAAACTTTGCTTATCCCTTTTCAGCAAACTTTTCTTAGATTTATCCTTCAGCTATGTCTCCTTGCAGTAGTAATATGAAGAATCTTCTGAGTCCGTCTAAACATAATCCTCAACCATGAGGATCTGATCTTGGAGCCATCTGAAGAATGGATCATCAAACTTCACCCTTCCCCTACTTGCTCCTGTACGAGCCATGAACTGGACCCACCTCAGCATACGGGGATCCCGTGCTCTCAGACTCCGGAAGACCACCCGAGGTCTCATCTGTGGAACCCACTCGAAGAAGAGCAGGCTAAAATGGAGCCAAATCCAAACTGCTTTAGCTCTCCCTGCCGACACTTAGTCAGCTGATCTTTGAATATTGGAAGCATGGCTTCCACCCAGTTGAACACCGTGGGTGCCATGGCCTCTATGGCGTACATCATGTGTGCCCTAGAATCATGGTGCACACCCTGACTTCGGACACCCTCTGCATAGTAAATAGGACGGTCCATAGAGGCCCATCCGTCACTGCTCTGATGAGGATTTTCTTCCCTGATGTCCTTGTCCTTGGAACACAGTGACGATCTATAAGCTCTCAAGTGGTAAAATCCCCTCCCCGGGAACTTGTCAATGAGATGGGGGCACCCCGTCTTGAGAGACCAGTCAAGAAGTAGATATCCTCTACTTCCACCGTAAGAATATGGGCCCCCATCTTGAAATACTGTTGCTCTAGATTCCACATCCGCAGTATGTGTTCTAGTAATCACTCATGTGACACCATGCTTGGGGTCTGGAAGAAATTCAGGATCCCATAGTCTCGTAATGCAGCAATACAACCCGCTTTTCTCTCTGCAAAGGCATCATCATTGTCATGTGTTCTTTTTTTCCATATCACAATGTTTTGAGCAACCAAGACCTGTCAAAAACAATCATAGTATGCATTAGAATAATTCATAATCATTAAAAATCAAAAGAATGACTTATTGTTGCTCATGCTACGATTTTAAAGTCTCCATGACCGACACCGCCTGTGCACTGTTGGAGATAGGTAGTGGCACCGCCTGTCAACTATGTTATAGGCGCGGTTCTCAGGTTGTACCGCGTATCCTGCAAGGGGTAGTCGCGGTGCCCGCTTTTAAGGTTTTAGGGCTTGCCATATGAGCCCAAAACCCCACCAAAACTCAAAATTAACACTATGAAATGAAAGAATAGGGTGTTAGTTGTTACTTGCAACTGACGATGCTCAAAATGGACAGTGGAAACTCCCGGTATCAGCTGCAGAAGATCGGGCTAAGAAAATGTTCCAAGTGCTCTTCGCTATGGGTAAATAGTGAAATGATTTGATTTTTTACTATTTACATGACTTATATAGGCATTTTTGGGTCTGACATACTATAGTTTTGATATAAAATCATATTTTAGTCAAAGTTTATCTGTCGTAATCCCTTAATGCTAGTTATAAATTCATTTAACACTTGTTTCTGAGTCGATTGCATGATACAAGAACTATAGTAAGAAGCTTTGGAAGTTTGTTTATGTCTTTTTCACACTTTCATAAAATGGAAAAGGTCGATGAGCCTTCATTACGACTCTTTGATCACGCTCTTTAAACCTAGTATCAAAGCTCCGAGTCCATTTTAGTTTCTTTCTAGGCTCGTAAAAAATTGACATTGTGTAAAGAAGCGTCATGGAGTCTTCTTTTCACCTCTTTTTCAGGCTCCTTAAACACGAAAAGATTGTCGAGTCCGTTTCTGATTCTTTCCAGGCTCGTAAAATATGACATTGTGTAAAGAAACCTCATGGATTTCTCTTTAAACTCTTTTCAGGCTCCCTAAATATGAAAAGATCATTGAGCGATCTTGTCTTCTTCACGCACGTTAAAGTATTTGAAGAGTCGTCCGTTCGATGGTAGGTTATCTCTTTTTCGGTTCAGATAGGACTATTTACAAAAAAGGAACACTCCAGCCAATCATGACTAGAAGAGCTCTCTAAGGTATGATTTTACACTTTTTCGGGCCTTAGAGACTAAATCATATGAAAAAAGACCCCTTTGGAGTCTTCTTCCGTATTCGTTCAGACTCTCTAAACATGAACGATACCGAGTTTTCTTTCAGTGGACTCATTAAATTAAACATTGAGAGACCCATTTTGGGAACGAACCCCTCCTCTCTCAGGTTTGTAAAACATATGAGTCTGGACTTGTATTTTGACAATCTATATCGAGTGTTTGTTACCCTCTTTGAACTCGTAAAACCGAAAAGAGGCACTCATTAATCATGATGGGGGAAATGGGAAGGGAATAATTTTGCAAATAATGGCAGTTGTTTGTCGTTACCTTTGAACATGGCACTTATCTGCACATCATGTCAGTCAATTGGGTATTCAGCTGATCTCCATGACGATCCACTTTCATGAGTCATGTCACTCCTTTGAGTCTTTCAAAAGAATTCATTGTCCACTATCACATTGTGTGTTTGTCCCGTTTAGTCATGCTGCCAAGTCTTTTTGTCGTGCCACCCGATGTTCAAAGGGGATTTGAAGAATTTTTACCTCTGCAGTCTACACATTCTTTGTGTCAGTCATATGGTTACTACATTCACATCATTCCAGAACTATGTTCCGAGTTTCGTGTCATCGATGTGGGACTCATCATGGCCCTCCTTCGATGAGACTTTTCCCGTCGACATCAGCTCATAATCCAAGAAATAGTCTTAGAAACAATATTTAGTACATTGAGATCTGTATGTCTTAATGATAGATTCTCTCGCTCTCGACAGAGGTTCACATCATTGACCTTTGATCGATAGAATCGACTGGGTGTTCGACATCAGGATATCTATTCACACTGAGTAGATTGTACTAGATTACCTTGGGAATCATTGACATTAATGGTGATCTCCCTCGCACTTGTTAACGGTTCACATCATTGGCCGATAATCAAGTGGTTTCTACCATGTTCGACTTCAGATCATTATAATCACATGGATAGAATCGTACTTTATGGAAGACGAGATGAAGACCCTGGGTATTTGTTTAAAGCACTCATTGCTTTTCCCCAGGTTGCGATGGAGTTTTGTATATCTAGAATGGATCCACATTTGTATGGTCGTGGCTATGCTCAAATTTGCGTCTGTATGACATAGATATATGTTGTATGTCTGGTAGATATGTCCAAGTTTGAGTCCTCTATCACATGAATCTACACTATATTCTAGTAGCCATGCTTGTTTATTCCTCTCATGGATATGTAGCCATGATTTGGTTACTTGTGTCAATGAATCAACATACTGATGTACTATAGATGCCTACTTGAAAACATGCTCCGATCGAGCCGACATTTTCACCTTGTAGCGACGACTTGTTCTCTCAAAGCTCTTGTTTATCGTATCCCTCTAAGAATCATGCTTTGGGGGGCATCCTATTATACCAAAATCCTGTCACCATCATGTGATAAGACCTTTGAAATACCTACTTGCCCTTAACCCCAACACTTGGAGTGGAAATTCATACCATTTGTCAATCTTTCACAAAAAATTATCAGCACCCCGCTTTCTCTATTATCCAGGAGCGGTACCTTGTTCGCATCGCCTATCCCTTGTTGTCCACAAGCGGTGCCACCGCTTATGGCCCTTAGTCCATAAGTGTTTCTTATCACAACTGCTCTGTCATTGAAGGAGAAACGTGGTACCCTGGGTTAAAAGGGAAAAAGAGAAATTTCTTGAGGCTTCTAGATGATAAACCTCATGTCCTCCTTTATCCCTATCATTATGGGTCAGTTGAGCTTGAGATCCCTCATCCTAGAATCTTAGAGGCCACCACATCCACTAATCTCTCAACCATCCCTATCCATTGAGCCTTATAAATACAAGCTCATATCCATGGTCGAGGGGAATAACTCTTAAGGTATTGTTATGCTGTTGGATTTATCACTTGGCCCAAGTCATTGGAGAGCATAGAGAGCTAGAGTCGGAGATTATGGGGATGAGAGTGCTTGGTTTTATGGAGATGCATGTCACCACTAAGGCTTGGTTGTAAAATTCTCCATTTTTATCTTAATGCAAGTTTATTTCCGTCCCACATTATTGTTGTTGTTTGATTTCACATGTATGTTGTTAGATTCCTTAGTCACTAACATGGATCAGTGGATTATATTCTAGCAGCTTTGATGTGTTTGAGTGTTTAAGATGATTGCAGGTACACATGGTTACTATCGAAGCATCACATTCCAGGTATCTACAGTGTCTAGGTAGGGTCTTCAACCTCTGTCCTTCATTTGTTCTGGATTTGAACCATTCAGACCAGTGGAACACCTTACTGTCCGCAAAAAGTGAAATATTCCAGCTAACACAACTTCCTAGCCTTTTTTAACCATTGGCCACCCCATGATACTATTTTTGCTTTTATTTTACTTATAACTTCAAGCCAAAGCGAAGGAGGACTTGGTCCCAAGGTTAATGGGAGACCCAAGTATTTGATCTTGTCTCACTTACCAAAACCAAGGAATCCCAAGGAACGAGCTATTCGAAGAATTGTCAGATGGTCTACATTCCAACCATATACAACACTCTTTCTTTTGTTGATCAGAGCTCCTCAAATTAAATAGAAGTTTTGCAATATTTCATTAAAGGCCTAAGCAATATTTAATGAGGCCCCTCCCAGAAGAAGAGAGTCATCTGCAAAGAGGGCATGATTTATAGGATCCACACCTCTTGATGCTTGTTGCAGCTGCAACTATTTCCCAAATTTTTTAAAATTTTGGACCCTCCTTTTAATTTTATCTTGCCTGGATTTGTTTGGGATCGCTGAAATTTGTTGTTCCTCTGCTACAAGTTTGGATCTTTTGAGGATGGATTGAGGCTAAGTGTTTAGCATTTTCGGAAGTTGAATGACTATATTTTGTCTGCTAATGCTTTTGGTTTGAACTTGAAGTTTTGGTTTGTAGATAATTTCCTTTTCGCTGTCGAAAGTTTATTGAACAATGACTCGGGGCTGTAGTCCTCTATGTAGCTGCTGTTGCGGAAGCTAAATTATGAATGTCCCGATGGACAATCATGTTTTTCGCCGATGTTTTTATCTCTTTTGTTTATTTCTTCAAAACTTTTGACTATCGGTGTTTTCTGTTTTATCACTATCGGAGTTTTAGTCCTGTGCGTTGCTGCCGTTTCAGATGGTAGATTGCAAGCACCCCGAAGAAAGCCCATATATTTTTCGATTCCGTGGGTTTTTTGTTTTAAATGATTTGCTTTCTTTCGCTATCCGGATTGTGTTTGACATTTGATCGGAAGCCTAGTCCTTTGCTTCACCGATTCACGGTCCTTCGAGTTTTCCATTCATCGATGGTTTGTTCTAATTTTTCGCCAATGTTTTCTATTGTTGTGGAACCCTTAGTCCATATGATTTCCACCGTTATGGCTCCTCATTGAACTAGTCATCCGATGCTGTAGTGGTTCCAAGGTTCGATGCTGCAGTTTTTTAGAGTTTATTTCGCTGTCATTTTATTTTTCCGCGGAACCCTTAGGCTGTATGGCTCCCACCGTTGTGATTCCTTGGTGAACTAATCGCCCGATGATTAGTTTTTCCACTCACTGATGGAAGTTTTTTCCTGTCGACATTTTTTCACTTGAGGTCTATATATTGGGGTTGGTTATTATTTTATTGTTATCCTTGTAAATAATTTGTGCTTACTCTGTCCCTGTCGAGTTGAACTGTGCATCCATGCTTAGCTGTTGGGATTTCGCTCGTTTGGGGTGCTGCCGTGGAAGTGTTGGACCATCCCGTTGACTGTAGTTTGCTTTCCAGGTAGGCCAACCATGGTTTCTCATTTCTCTTGAGTTTACTGGTTGTTTTGGGAACTAGGGTTTTCCCCTGTTTGGGTTTTTCCCACCGTTTGGTAGTTGGCCGTCTAAGTATGATTACAACGTGAAGTATTGGTCAGTTTCATAGCATTTATGGTGGGAGGTTTGTTTTCTTGAGCCTGTTTTCAAGCCGTTATGAAAACTCGATCCCGATCTGAAAGTTTAGGTAGCTTGTCTACACCATTTTTTGTGGGTTTTCTTATGGCCATCTGGGGAGGGATTTTTCAGTTCTCTTGTTGTCGTGGTTTTACCTTATTTTTTGGGATGCCGGAGGGTTTGATTTTCGGTCAGACTGGAATTTCTGGGTAGGGCCACACTTTCAAAGACTAGCCTCACTGATAGGGGTTTTTTCGTTTTGGTGAAGGGTTAGAATGCATTTTGGTTTAAACGATGTATGTGCTATCTGGGTCATGTTTTGTGGCAGACGGACTTAGAAATTTTCAGACCTATCTTGCAGAAGTTCTTTTTGCTGGTTATTTTCTATTATGCATTTATTTTTTGATAGTTTATCTGTTGAAAATGCATATGGAAGAGGTAAATGTTTTTATACAGATTTTCTTCATTCTTAGAACACTGATATAAGCTCAAATAGCCTAAGAACATGTTTGGTCTATGACAGGGAAACTTCTTCAAAGGAGATATGTCTAAAAGGAAAAAGAAGAAGGCTCATGTTGCTGAGGGAGAACCATATGTGGAAATTATTACTAAGGTGGAATACATCTATGAAGATAATAGAGCCACCATTGGAGTAGAGCCAGACTACAAATGGGGTGAGATATATAGGATGATTTCAAATCAGGATGTGCTTGATGCAGGATTCGAGGAACTAACCATATATGCCAACATCGAGAACTCTGCTCTAATGAACATAGCCACAAGACCTGAGTTGTTCCCATGCTCTGAGGTGATCGGCTGGATCCTGCCTAGGGAAGATGTGACCATGATGATCTTAGTATATATTGCCAAACAGGGCTATGCTGCATACAGTCCTGGTTATGTTTCACTGTCATATCACCTACCTCGTGCTCAAGTATACTTAATTGAAAGTTGGATGAAGGAGATAAATTTGGACCTGGTTGAAACAGTGAAGAGAATGATGATACCTGGGAAGGACTTTTGAACCAGGCCATTAGGAGAGTATGATAAAACCACTCTCTGGATTCCTTACAGGTTTATAACACTGATGCTGAATAGAGTGTTCGGGAGAGCTCATGGTAAAAGTTTCAAGTTGGGATGGATACCCATTATTTTTTATGTTGCCACTCAGGGGACCATATTCAACTGGGAAAACATAGTGTCCAACAGCCTCTTAGCCTGCATATCTTCAGCTTTGGGAGGGGTGTCCCAGAAGAAGTCTGAGTTCTATATGAGATCCATGTTAGTGGACTGTATATTGTGTACTTAGTCATTTCCAGCCTTAAGGTGCAATTGGTACAGGGACAGAACCCCTATGTACACTGCATACAAACTATTTTGGGCACACAAATATTATAGCCACTATAAAGAGATATGTGAACATTTAATTATGCCTTTGTACACTTTAATCTTCCTGATATAATGCAACTATATGTCCGAGGAGGCATTCAAAGTCATTGAGGAACATGGGAGCTATTATTTGACTGAGGAGGGGATGTACATTAGAATGTATGGTTGCTCTAGGGCACCTTCTTTACTCCCTAAGTATGCCACTGATTATGTGGTGCATAAAGAAGCAGCTAGGCAAGTTTATCTAGATGGTGTAGGAAGCTTCATGTTTGAACATAAGAAGGCAGTCTATCCTGCCATACCTTTCTGGCTGGGAAGTTACAAATTTTCAAAGGTCAAACTAACTGCTGAATTTGTACAAGAGTTGGAGCATTTTCGTTTTGGGGAGATGAAATCCCATAGGAATGATTCCCGAAATAAGGTTGCAGAGCATTGTAAAGAAGAAAATGTTCATTTTGAATATACAAACTTCTGGGACAAGGATGAAGAAATATTCAGGAATGCAAGGAATATGACTGCATTGAAGAAAAGGTTTAAACAGAAAATCACCATTGTGGACGGTAAAGGAAAAACTGCACAAAAGAAAGCTGAAGAAGAGGAAGCCAAGAAGAGGGAAGAGGATGCTAGGAGGCTAGCACAAGAGGCTGAGATTTGGTTAAAGAATGAAGAAGAAGAAAAAAAGAAAGCTGCAGATGAAGCAACAAAGAAGGATGCTAGTGAACAGAAGACTGATATCCAGCCTGTGAAGGAGCATGTCCTAGCTCAACGAAGAAGAATGCACCAACTGCAAATGTCTATTGAAGAAGAAAGGTGTAAGATCTTACAGATAGATAGCAGGTTGGGAGAAATCCTAGACACTACTTCATATTTTGTAGATAGATCTCAGGATATTTTGGAAGTCCTGACAGGAAGAATAGTTTGGTGAGAAACAAACGAAGAAACCCCTGCAGAACTACCTGCTAAAGATCGACATAGCTTAAAGCAGGATTATGACTTATTAGAATTTGCAATAAATACCACAGAGGAATTCAAGAAGACTGTGAAGAAAATGAGAGGAGCCTGTACTGAATACTCCAGAAGGGTGCTGGTCACCTACAACAGATGCCAAGTTGCTGTAGAACAAAGACTAAATGCAATACTAGAGCATGAGTTGTTCACAGAACTACTATAGAGCAGGTACCAGGAGGATGAACAGAAGGTACAACAAGTCAAAGATTTGGATGAGCTAATCCTAAAGAATGCAGTATCTCATTTAGCAGTCAACATCCATTTACTTGAAGATCAGCTGTGTTTGAGTCCAACAAGAATTGAGGTGGTTAATAATCAGGCTGCAAAATACAAAATAAACATCCGTTTTCTTGAACCTTCAGATTTTGAAAGCATAGCAACAGAGGCCCAAGCGTGGAAAAATTTCATCAATGATCAAGCGGGGCCCTCTTCATGAAAGTGCTTTATTAAATTTTGTTTTAAATGTAATATATTGTATAATGTATGAGCACTCACTATAGGACAAGGATTGAAACGTTGGGAAGCCCAAGAGTCATTTGGGGGCAGCCCAAAAGTTTTGCTTTTTTGTATAAGTATAGGAGAGTTATATGTAGAGAAGGACTTTTTCCCAGATAGATTTGTGAGAGTATGATGTAAGAATAACTATTTCCTTTTGCATAAATAAATTACAAGTTTCCTGTTGGAGAAAGCTTTGTGGAAGGTTTCAAATGCTGTGCTATGGATTTTTTGAATGTGAACTATTTCATTTTCAGCTGTTATCCATTAACTGTGAGATCGTTATAACTCTTTGAACCTATGTTCTTGTTATGAATGCGCTCTGGTTTATTCTTTGAAATTTCCACTATGAGTAATGAATGCTATTCATAAACAATTAGCTATCTGGTTGTTCATATATCTATAAATGTTCATGTGTTTTGAAATAAGTAACAACTATCTGTGATTCTTCTTAATGCATGCACAAAATACATTACTCATTGATGAATAATAATTTTGCTCCCTAGGGATAGGTTAGATAGTTAGTTTTAGCTTTTTCTTGCTGTGAGTGGTTTAGATGTGAGAGAGTTAAGACGAGAGGTAAGAACCTGCGCATCACATTGTGACCGCTCCTCGTATTCTCTATCAATCTGCATTTTTAGATAGGCACTTGCATCTCATACTTAAATACAAAAAACTAAAAACATACATGGTGGACTAGGCCGTAACCAGTAAAACCCTTTATTTTTGTCACTTGACTTACGGTAGCCGAACCGTAAACTGGACGGATTCCCCATACCAAATAGTAACGGGCTAGTTGGGAACGTTTACTAGGGAGAATCCCTAACTGTTGTTACCTGTGATTTTCCAAGCCTCAACAATGCCTTAATGCCTGGGATAGAACCTGCTACCAATCTTGCTATATGATTTCTACTTAAAGATTCAACCATCAAGATATAAAGGAAAGGTGACAAAGGGCGCTCTTGACAGAGTCCTCTTGAAGCTTGGAAAAATTATGTTGGTACACCATTAACAAGGGGCGCTATCCAGGGCCTATCTGTGTAGGCTTTTATCAAACTAACAAATTCAACACCAAAACCAAAAGAGAGAAGAACTTGATAGAGAAAGGAAATCTTAACATGGTCGAGGGAATTTTTCATATCCAACTTGATGATCATGCCTTTCTCCTTTCTTTGAAAGATGGAGTGAAGGGTTTCTTTCACTTGTATCACATTATCTACAACATGACTTCCTTTAACAACCCCCCCTGGAGAGGAGAAATAAAATTTCCTAATAAGGTCTTAAGTCTATTGGTTAAGAGTTTGGCCAGGAGTTTGTATGAAGCGTTGCAAAGCGAGATAGGGCGAAACCTGTCAAAATTTATTGGATTAACTTCCTTTGGAATTAAAGAAAAGAAAGTAGAATTAGTGAACCCTCCCACTTTGGCATTTTATGAAAGGTTAATATAATACGAAAAGATCTGATTTTATAACATTCCAATAAAAACTCTGTAGAAATGAATAGATAATCCATCCGACCCGGGGGATTTATCCGGATCCATTGTTAAGATAACATCCACTATTTATTTTTCAGAGAAAGGTTTCACTAAGCCAACATTTAACTCTGCACTGACTAAAGAAGGAATGTTGGATAAAAAATCAGCATTCACTTCGTCATCAGAGATGTCATCCTCTTGAAGTAATTGTTGAAAATGCGTTTGTGCAACATGTTGTAATTGCGAGTGTCCTTTAATGACTTCACCCTCACTTGTATATATTTTTGAGATGAGATGTCGAGATAGTCTAGCTTTGCATTTTCTTTGGAAGAAAGCAATATTTTTATCTCCCGCTTGCAACCAGAGACTACGAAACTTAAGACGCAGATACTCTTCCTCCTGGAGAAAGGAAATGAAAGAATTTATTTGAGCGGATTGCTCATTATCCAATTGTGATTTAGTGATTTATGTTTCCTCCATACCTAGTTGAATCTCTGCTAAAGCATGCATTGTATCTTGCCTCCTCCTGATTGGAGTTGTGAGATATTTTTTAATCCAACTTTTCAAGGCATACTTAGTACGCTTAAGTATATGTTCCCATACATAGCTGGGGGATCCTTCTACAAACCAAGACCAAGCTTGTGTCACTGTTTCCCAGAAGCCATCTCTCTCAATCCAAAGAGGACTGAAACAGAATGGAATAGGACCTAGATCTTCCTTTTCTTCCAACAGCAAGGAGATGGGGATATGATCTAAAGTTAAATCAGGTAGAATTTTGGAAGAGATTAAAATTGTCCCCTCCATCAAAGAGATTTGGACCATAAACCTATCTAGACGAGCAGAAATACTGGCAACCCCTACTCTATTAGTGTTCCAAGTGTAACGACCTTTCTTGGGTTTGAAATCAAGAAGGTGCCGAGCATGGATCAAAGACTCCACTAACTCCTGAAGAGGATATTTGCCTCGAACACCTCCTTTTTTCTAATTAGGGTGTAAAATTATATTGAGATCCCCTACCACTATGATATTTATGGGAATGTGGATTTCAATAAAATATGATAGAGAATTTCAGCAGTCCTTTTTCTCTATAAAATTTACTGGGACATAAAGGTTAAAGAGAGTCATGGAAATCTTACTTGTTAAATGTTGAAGTTCTATATAAATCCAATGTTGGGTAGCAAATGAGGCTTCCAGAAGAAAATTATCCTCAGACCATAAGGTTGTGAGGCCCCCTGAAGTGCCCCATGCACTAACAACCATGCCTGCTTAAGGATAATAGAGATAATAGAGTTTCCTCTTGTATCTTTGTCTCTTGGAGCAAGGGAACCTTTAAAGGTTCCATTCTTAATAGATCTTTAATTGCTTCTGCTTTCTTGGGATTCCCCAGTCACCTACAATTCCATGAGACAATTTACATTATTTACCCAAGAAAGAGGGAGTTGGCCCTCACTTTGGGGGTCTATTCCGCTTACTTCTACCTTTTGACATTTTTATTGTAGCCTAACTACCCTGCATCTTTAATCTCTCATATTCTTCTTCTCTGACCTCATTTTCAGACTTCCTATCTGCCTTTTTAGTGATTTTCTCAATAGAATATTCTTCCAAGGAACCAGAAGTGTCTACCTATTTCTTCTTAAGAATTTTTGCATAAGAGGGAGAAGATGTGACTCCTGTGGGTGATTTATGAAGTTCCTACAAGATTGCAACTACACAAGGAATTTCTTAGATTACTAGGCCAGATTGTTCTTGTGGCCCAAAATTTACTTCACCTTCATCTTTGTGCACATTTGATTGCTGCACTTCGCCTTCTTCAAGAAGAGGAAAATTCTGGTCTTCATAAGGGCTTAAAACAATAAAAGGAATGGAAGAAACGATGAATTTTCCACAGCCTGAGGTTTAAAAAGTATCTTCTCAACAAGAATGACTCCATTCCTTGTATTTCCTCCTTTACCTTTCATTCTATTATCCTATTTGGAAGTGCATGCTTTCTGAAGTTGTGTCCATTGACCAGCCTTTTCTTTTTCAATTTCTTCTTCTGATTTTTTCTTACAATTTTGAGCAAAGTGGACATATCCACGGAAATGGAGACACTTGAAATGGAGTTTTTTGTAATCAAGCTCTTGAATGTGTTACCATTCAACAATATTTAACTTGATTGCCTCAGGCAGCCCTATCTCTAAATCTACTTCAACACATATTCTTGGACACGAATATTGTTCTTTCCTTTCTACCCTATGGATATATTTTCCAAGCTTATTCTTTATGGTTTCAAGGGATTCCAAATTCCAGCAATGAAGAGGTAAATGGGGAAGCCTAACCCACATAGGAACGGTTGAAGGAATGTCCTGGGTAGGATTGAAGTTTGGATAGAGCCCTTGAGGACCTGTAAAATATGGACCATTTCAAAAAATGAGGTCTCGATCTTCAGCTGAATCAAACATAAAAACATAGTAACCTCTGCCAAACTAAATGATTGCGGATTCCTTCAGTAACCAGAGGCCTCCAATTTCATTGAACCCATCCATCGATTGCCTTAGGAGATGGCCAGAGACCCGTAAATTTCCAAATGAGCCCATGCTCAGCTAGATTCAAAGTGGTCCAACAAGGACATTTGACATGCAATTCAACAGAGGGAATGTCTACTTTCTTCACAATTTTCTGCATAATTGAGCTACCCTTCCTCTTCCCACAAGAGGCTACTAGTAATTTGAAAGCAAAAATCTATGGAGGAAGAGGAGGGGGTGGACCCCCTTTGGTGTCCATGGGATGGTCAGAGCACACATGCAACCAAAATAAAATACATAACAGTTTGAATCAATAATCCAGTCTTTCTGATCGAACCAGGATCTGCAGATTACCAATATTCCTGTAAACAAAATGCACCCGGGCACGCAATCTCTTTTCCAAATATTCCAGCGAGGGACATGTTGGTTAAAATTAATGTTATTTAATTCACCTTGATTTAATTATCGACCGGAGTACGTATAATTCGAGATGCTACACCGTATGTGCGGGAAAAGTAGTCTCAATGCTCATACTTAAAGAAATTCTAGTCTACTCTCAAATATAAATGAAATTGACAAAGCTATTGCTGTATTGAATGATCAATGCTAAGAGTTGCTAGGTCTGACCTAAGGAAATAAAATCAACTTACCAATCTCTATCTGACAGTCTATAATGTTGTTAAATTCAATGTAATCTACCACAACCTTAAGCTACAACAATCTTCAAAGCCATCAGCAATCTATACTAAGCTACATCAATTATGATCTATTTTGCCAAGAAAAGAACTTAATAAATAAAAACCCTAGTTTAACCTTACCTACCAAATGAGTATGCTGATTCAACCCTGATGATCTGATATCATATTTAAGACTGCAATCATTAACCCTACAGAACCTAAACTTATAGAAACATTTCTCACTAACAAGCAATTACTGAAATGAAATCTGTCTTCTCTTTAATCCTGAATCACTCACAAACAGTTAACAAAAGGAAATTTGACTTGCTGCTAACATTAAAATATACTCTACCTGCATCCTATTCACACAAAAGAATGCTGGAACTATTCAGAGAATGCACACCAATAAATACCGAAACTGTTTGAAGCATACACACTCACTCTCATCTATATGGACTGTCAAGCCTAAGAAACAATGCTGTAAACTATGATTCTTTTCCTAATTCAACCTCAAAAAGCATGAGTCCAACTCCTATCTAGCCAATTCAAAATGTTGTTTGAAAAGCCCTAAATACTCTGTAAGTTAAAGTCTGTAAACCTTCTGCTCATTCAACAACTACTGCAAACTCTTGTTAAAATCCACACACTACAATTCGAAAATACCCTATAGTCTGGTAAACTCGATAGCTGAAAGGATTCTAAATAAGTATTGGAGCTATGTACTAATCAATGTCACGCTGGAAATAAAAGGAATATGAAATCCAGTCTATTTTTAATCCTTCATTAAATTGATTCTACAACAAACCAAATCAAATTCATCACACAGTTTTGTAAATTCTAGAACCCTGAACAGAGTCTTTGAACAAGAATCACAACCATCAATGAGCAATACCACACGGGAAATCAAAGAGGGTTAAAACACAAATCTACTAATTTACTGAATCGATTTTATAGGCTCAACTGAGTACATATGATATCAATTTGTCTTCTGCAAACACAAATCTTATTCCAACTCACAAGTAAACAAAACCATTACCATTCTATTATAAAAACAGTGTCAAAGTATATAAACTTCACTCTACTTACAGAAATACAAACAACACTTAAGTACAAAGGATCGGTGTTGAAGGTGGGCCCTGCCCTCAACGCCTGCCAGTCTTAAATCAAAGTTTTAAAGAAGATAAACACCGGATCGATTGATAAAAATAGAGTTTTACAGTCTTCTCTGTGTATATATCCCTACTTAGGGTTTCAAGATTACATTTATACTTGAAATGCAAAACAAAATCGACCTTGAAGCAAGGATCGACCTATCTAACAACTCTACACCTATCTCGGCATACATGAACCAAAGATGGGATTTCAAATCCCCTGAAATCCATATACTACTAAAGATGGAAAACAATAGCTCCTTGAACGAAGGACATCCATGAAACAACACCTCAATAATCTTCATAAGCATCTGGAAGGTGATGTGAATCCAAGAGAAACATCCCCACTGTGGACAGAATCCCCCAAATCGCTGTTTCAACATATCTTCTGAGCGCCGATACCACTACATGAAAGAAACAAGGACTCATTAGTTGACCAAGTATTTAAATGGAAACTTAAAGGTTGCATTATATACATAAAAACAAAGCAAAGTAATGAACAAGCAATTAAAAAGTCACTTACCAAAACCTAGCAATGTTGATCTTCAAAAAGGCATAACCATGTACAAAACAACACTAAATAAGGCTGACTAGTACTTGATCTCATGAGACTTGAACTAGAAAATATGATGCTGAATAGTCAAAATAGGAAGCCAACATCTCCCCCAGACTGAAGATCTTGCATGACCCTATGCAAGAAAGATTCAGACAAACAAAATTTGAAACTCACAATAGATGATCAAGCCTTGGATCAAACCCCAGAAACTGAGGCCGAAGTATTAAACATAACTTGAACCTGAGGAGGAGATGGAACAGTGTGTTGTTGTACACTAATCAACTTCTCAAACTGTTTATCCTTTTTCTTCAACTGTTTCCTAAGACTGTGATTAGACCCTGTGATATCATCCACTAAAGTCTGTAAAGAGGCTACCTTAGCCTTCAAAATGGCATTTTTCTGCTTAATAAAGTGGTCCAATCTCACATACTCTTGCAATTTCTTTGTTAGCTTAAAATTCCTCTGCCTAAAATAATCAATTCCCTGTGCTGAAGCATCCGAATTATGATATTTAGTAGATTTTGGACCTGACTTGGAAGGTGATGCTTTAGCAGACTTTAAACTAGATTTTGAAGGTGATGCTGGTAACAAAGGTTCACTAACTGGACTTGGCATTGAAGAATGACGATGAGAGCCATGAGAATCAGAGTTATCATGGGCAGATGAAGTAGTGGATGAGGACAATTCGACATGTACAGGCTCTTTACCTTTGGATTCCCTTTTTCCTTCTTTAACAGCCATGATGCGGGTAAATCTTCGATTAGATGAAGCAAACAAGTTTTCATGACCCTTATGTCCCCCAGACCAAGAGCTTACACACTGCCCCTTAGATATTGGAGACTTCTTAGTATGGCATGGGGCAATTTTCTTACAACCTTTAACAGCTGGTTCATGAGGGTGACTGTTTTGGTGTACAGAAATATTTGCAGAGGAGGCTTTATCCACAAAATCAAGGATACAAGGCTCACCTAGTTCATTCCCTAGGGATGATTTAAGATGAGAATTAGACAGCTCATATACGAATTGTTCCCATACCTGGTCCTTCTTCTTTAATTCAGCTAAAACGAGCATTTTAATAAGCCCATGATGGTAAAGACTGTGAGTCGGATGCTCTAGGTTCTTCCTAACTTGTGAAGCCATCTTACTCAAGCTCTTCCAAAAATAAAATGGGAAATTCAGAAGCTTACCGAACTCAAAGTGAGCTTATAGGAGAAAATGACAAGCTTTGTAAGTGGAGAATCGGCCTTCACAGGTAATCATCTTGGTGATGAGCATCAAGGAATTGTGAAATTCATCTCTAACCCAGAGCTTGGAGAAGCCCTTTTCACCCTTCACGGCTAAAAACTCAGTTTTGAAAACACAGTCATAGTCTTTTCGTGGCAAACGAAAATTCTTAAACCACCGATCCCCTATGCGTGGGAGCCCCGTAGCCAATGCAATTGACTCCTCTGTAACTGGAAACTCCAAGGACCCGACCTTGGCTGTATGCTCGTCAAAACCCAACGCAAACTGCAACGAAACATCATCATCGTGGCCCTGTAAATTGGTTAAGAATGAATGCCACCCAGCCCGAATGAACATCTCCTTACATGCTACAAACTCGACTGTGGCTAACAACTGCTCATATTCTGAGGGTTCATGCCGGTTAAGCATCGTGGAAGACAGGAAAAGGAAAAACAACGAAATAGCAGAGAGTATGCCGGTAATTCAAAAACAATGAAAAACTTCATCAACGTTCTCCCATGGTAAAGATAAATACTGTGAACAGCCCGACAAATAATGGCAAGGAATGGTGGTAATAATCAGCGGACGTGGTGAGAAAATCATTGTGAGCCGAAGCACGTGCTATCCACGTCGCAGGGAATGGTGACCATAATATAACACGTTTTGATTAATCATAACCTCATGACGTGTAAAAACCCCAATTGGAATAGATCAATGTTATGATTTTTATTTAAAAATGACACATTGATATCATAAAATAAAGGATTACTGAAGGTTACTGTCATAAAATGATTTTCAAAGAAACAATGGGGTATCAACTATATAAATGATAAGGTTATCATGCAATGCCACCTTTGATCAAACTTTATATTAAAGGAAAAAGCATTTGGTTATAATCATAATCCTTAATATATAACAATTAAGACTTATCCAATCATGCAACGTTCATTACCTTTACCATGTAACATGCCAATTTTCCAATTTTTATTCTGGAATCCCCATCCGGTACTCAATCCGGCACTTCAGCAAGTTTAAAATACAGAGGTACTTTCAGGCTGATAAGGATAAACAATAATTACCAGCATATGTTGAAGGAGTGATAATTACTAGCATCTTTAGCAACTGTAGTGCTATTAAATCAAATGTACTCAAAGCAGCGATGTTAAAACAATTAGCTTTCCCAAAATACACCACTTAGATGAGTTAAAAAAAACAAGTAAAATGGATTGAAAATTTGTTTGACCCCCAACAATTTCGTGGCATAATTACCTCATTTCAAGGTTGCTGCTTCACCTGATTACACAGGAAACTGAGATGTGTTATGAAACCAATTTTTATTAACACTACAAAAAAAACAAAAATAACTACAATCCACAAACAATCAACCTTACTCCTATATTCCACACTTCAATCATGAACACATACTTCATTCTCATCATTCATACAAAACTTTTTCCACCAGGACATGTGCAGTAAAACACAAGACAAGAGGAATACTAAAAGAAGCCAATGGGGTACTGGTCCACTTTGACTCAGCTTCACACAGGACAGTTTGAGTAGTGCAAAGAAAAACCAGTACTGAAATTCACAGCTATGTTCAGGACTCAGAAAATATCAGGCATAAACCCTTTTTCACAGGATCAAGTAACCAGAATTCAGAGGAGCTGGAGATGATTATCAACTGGCTATCAACTGACTTTTACAAACAGTCTCCTTAAATTTTATTTAACCACACATATGACCTCTCTTTTACCTTTACATAGGTACATTGTTCATACAGACAAGTATAGATGAGGCTTTTAAAGGAGATATTAGAGTTAGAACCCACTGCCAGCGAGCCCGTTCAGTACTCCAGTGGGGTAACTGTAACATCTAAGAAGCTTCTTCCCCAGGTAGATTCCCCATTGCCAACAGGAATGTTTAGTACCCTGATGGGTTTGTCTGTTTATACCACAGGTCGGTACCCGCTGCCAGCGGACCTGTTCAGTATCCCGACGGTTTAACCTCTTACACTCATTTTCTATCAGAGGCCCTTGTCCCAAGTTCATCTTAAAGATAAAGTTTATGATTTTCTCATGCATAGATGAGTGGGGGAGCAGCTCTGAAAACCATCTAGGAGTGGGATGGTATCAAAATTGGAAGAGTATTCTTTATACATGCCTGTAAAGATTTGCCCAAATGAACAACTAACCTTTGCAACTGTATAAAGTGAAAGTCATGAAGTGGCTACACAAAAATGTATATATATGTATTCGACATTATAGAAGCCAATAGATAATAACCAACAGACTGCTTAGTCCTGGAGACCTTTTTTCAAAATGGTGCCTGACTTAAGAATAACTCAATGCCCATAGCTGTTACTAAAAACAATTTCCTCGCTCCATCTAGTGTGAAACCAAGTCAAATGGCCCTAGTAACCCATAAGTTCAAAAGTAAAAACCACTTTGGAATCTTAAATCACTGATGGAGGCAATGCCAGGTGGATAAGTACTCATATGAATAAAGAGGACAAGTCTGAAAAACCTAACAACACACATGTATTTACTTGAGACAGACATTCTAATTACCAGTGAAACTCAGAAATTTAATCCAAATTAACACAGTCCTTTGTAAGAACAATCAATGGCTGGAAATAGGAATAATAACAACAGACTTCCCTTTTTTGTTCAAAAACATCCTGAGCTTTACTGAAAAATATCTGCATCCTTCAAAAAGAACCTAATAAACAAATTCCTTTACATATATACAAAAACAATTTCATTGAATGTTACTGTGAGAGAGTGGGAGATGAAGAAGTCATTTCTTCACCTACCAGCTCTAGTTCAGATTGCTGACTCATGTTATGAAGGAACTCTTGCTTAGAAAGAGGTTTGTGATATACCTTTAACCGATGTCCATTCACCACAAAGGCAATTTGTTCTTCATCTATTGTCCTTATTTTGACAGAACCATTATCAAAAACAGTCACAATTTCATATGGTCCCATCCATCTGGTGGTAAGCTTACCTTTGAAGTGTTTAAACCGTGAGTCAAACAACAGAGCCCAATCACCTTCTTCAAAAGTTTTCTTCTTCAAAAATTTGTCATGCCACTTAGTCCGCTGATTCTGTATTAAAACAGTTTGTTGGACATCATCAGTTTGTTGGACAGTTTTCATCCAGCTCATTCAATTGCATCAGCCTCTGCTCCTGGGCTTCATCTAAATTCAAGCTCAATTGTGCAGCAGTACGAAAAGTATTCACCTGAAATTCTATAGGAAGCAAAACCTATTTCCCATAAACAAGCTGATATGGGGTATACCCTGTGGTATTTCTCCACGTAGTTCTGTAAGACCACAGTGCCTCTGGTAGCCTGTCTGCCCAGTCCTTGTGATGCATCTGCACAGTCTTGGTTAAAATGGATTCTAACACTTTATTTGTTGACTCCACCTGCCCATTTGCTTGGGGGTGGTAAGGAGAAGATTTATAGTGCTTAATCCCATATTGTTCTGTCAGTTCTTTCATTGATTTAGAGACAAACTGTGCTCCATTGTCAGTTACAATTTCACGAGGAATCCCGAAGCAAGTAAAAATTTCTTCATAAATAAACTCTATGACTGATTTCTCAGTGGCCCTTAATAGAGCTTTTGCCTCTACCCACTTAGTCACATAGTCAGTGCAGACTAAAATATATCTCTTCTTCCGTGACATTGGTGAGATGGGTCCAACAAAGTCCAACCCCCATTTTTCAAAAGGTTCAATCTGTACCTAGGCTTGTAAAGGCATTTGATCAGCAGCAGTGGGTCTTCCCATTCGTTGGCAGCTGTCACAGCCCTGTACATATTTTTCAGCATCTTTAAAAAGTGTAGGCCAATAATACCCTTGATGTAACACCTTGTATGCTGTCCACTTGTCTGAAAAATGCCCTCCACAGGGTCCATCATGACAGGCTTGAAGGATATCATACATCTCATCCTCCCTCACACACCTCCTGATAATCAAGTCTGGACCTGTTTGAAAGAGGTCATTTCCTGCCCATGAATAATTGGCACTTTGCTGTATGATTCTTTGTTTTTCATAGGATGACAGATGATCAGGTATTTTCCTTGTAACCAAATAATTGGTGATATCTGCAAACCATGGTGTTTTAATAGAAACAACAAATAAATGTTCATCAGGAAAGGTATCATCCACAGGAACATTATCATTAGTATGAGTCAATCTGGAGAGGAAATCTGCAACCAGATTTTCCTTCCCTGGTTTTTCAACTATAGTAATGTTAAATTCCTGTAGCAACAGAAGCCATCTAGTAATTCTACCACTAGTTATAGGTTTATTCATCAAAAATTTAATAGCAGAATGATCAGTATGAACAAATACATCATAGCCAGTTATATAATGCCGGAATTTATTGATGGCATGAACTACTGCTAGAAACTCTTTTTCAGTTACTGTATAGTTTAGTTCTGCAGGTGTTAAATTTTTACTGATGAAATAAATAGCTTAGTAAGACTGATTTTCTTTCTGTCCAAGCACTCCCCCTAAGGTAGTGTCTAAAGCATCAGTTTGTATATGGAAGGGAAAAGACCAATTTGGCCCCCGCAGAACTGGTGTTGAAGACAATTCTGATTTCAAGGTGTCAAAGGCTGTCTGACAGTGTTGATCCCAACAAAAACCACTGTCTTTGGCTAATGATTTGAACAGTGGGGCTGCTATCTTGGTAAAATTAGCAATAAACCTATGATAGTAACCCGCATGTCCCAGAAAACTTCTAACTTCTTTCTGTGTAGCAGGTGGAGATAAACCAGTAATAATTTCAATTTTTTCCGGATCTACCTTAATACCTTCTGATGAAATGTGGTGCCCTAAAACAATACCCTCAGTTAACATCATCTTACACTTTTCATGACTTAAAGCAATATTTGTTTCTTGGCACCTAATTAAAACTTTCTCTAGGTTATCTAAGGCTTCCTTGAAATCATTACCATAGACTGTAAAGTCATCCATATATATTTCCACACAATCATGGACTAGATCAGCCATAATACCTAACACTGCCCTCTGGAAAGTGGCAGGAGCGTTACACAGTCCAAATGGTAACACCTTGTAAGCATAAGTTCCCCATGGGCAGGTGAAAGTAGTTTTTTCTTGATCCTCTGGGGCTATTCTTATCTGGTTATACCCACTGTATCCATCCAGAAAAGAAAAATACTGTTTTCCTGACAAGGTATCCAAAACCTGATCTATGAAAGGAAGAGGGAAGTAGTCTCTGAGAGTTGCTTTATTTAATTCCCGGAAATCAACACATATTCTCCACTTACCTCCCTTCTTTGGGAAAATCACCAATGGAGATACCCATTTGCTATCAGAAATGGGATAGATAAAATCTGCATCCAACAATTTTTGTAATTCATCCTTCACAATGTCTTTAAGCGCAGGATTCATTCTTCTTTGTGGTTGCCTTACTGGTTTAATATTTTCCAGCGTATAGATGTGATGAATGCACGTGTCAGGGTGAATGCCTTTCATGTCTGTATAAATCCAAGAAAATGCCCCAGACTGTGCTTTAAGTAAATTAACTAACTGATTTTGCTGATCTTGAGACAGATTTGCATTAATAAACAAAGATTTCCCTGGACTAATCTCTATTGGTATGGTTGAGGCTCCAACCTTCTCATATATGAATAAAACTACTGATGATGAGGTGGCTGAAGGGTAGTACTGTTCTTGAAAATCTTCTGTGAAAACATTGTCTAAGTCAGAGAAGGATTGGGGGAACTCAATACTAGTAGTGGCTGAGATAAATTGTTCTAGGATATGATCCTCATTCTGGTCTTCCAGCCCCCTAGTTTGACTAATGGACAATAAGGGTTGTTCCACGTCCTCATCCCCGTAAGGATTCTCTAACCATAACATGTTTTCCAATACAGGCTATGCTGGGGGATAAATAATCAGGTTTTGTAGAGAAGTGCCATTTGATATAGTTAAAATACCTTCTCTGCAACCTATAAAGGCATTGGCAGTGGCTAACCAGGGCCTGCCTAATATAACAGGATGTTCCCCCATTGGGTGTTTGGTTTGGAGTACCAGAAAATCCACTGGATACTCCCAGGAAGTTACTGTGACAGTAATGTCATCTAAGGCCCCCACAGGTTGAACTGTGCTCCTATCGGCCAACTCCAAAATAGTAGGAGTAGGTCTGAGGAGATTGTGCAACTGAAGTCTCTGCATGGTGGTCATAGACATGACATTAATGGCATCCCCCAGGTCAACTAGAGTGTTTCCTATTGAAATATCATTAATGCAAATGGTCACCACTGGGTTTCCAGGATTTGCAAATTTTGGAGGTAAGGAACAGTCTGAAATATAATTGGACAGCTGGCCTAAAACATGTATCGTGGGTGGGTCTTTCTGTTTTCGACCAGGTTTCTTCAAGCATAATTCCCTTACCATTTTTGAATAGATAGGTACATCTCTAATGGCCTGAAGTAATGGAATCTTGATACAAACATTTTTCAACTCATTTTCCAAATCAAAATGTGGACGAACCATAGGATTCTCTATTAATAACCTCTCTGGATAAGGGGGGTTTTTATTCAGTTGTGCTGAGCAGATGATTGGAAATCTTGAGTTCTAAGTACTTGAGTGTTTTCTGAGGCAATCTGCACTTCTTCTTCCTCTAGAATTTCTTTTTCAGTGTTTTCTTCTCCAGGCTCTTCTTGAATAATCACTACTGGAGGAGTTTTATTTAATGTTTTCCCAGACCTTAATTGTATTTCTTGGATAGGAGCTGAATGGATAACATAAGTTGGGGCCATTTGTATTTCAGCATTATGAATAGGCTGGGATGGTCTGTTGTTAGGGTTTGGGATAGGTTGGGCTAGCAACAACGTGGGTTGAGTTGGGTTTGGATTTTGATATTGTTGTGGAACTGGGGGTATAGGAGGAAGTGCAGGTGGTGTAAATCCAGGTAATAGCTACTGCATATTTGGGGGCATTGGACAGTAACTAGGAGGGGCTGTTGATTGTGTTCCTCCATAGGGCTGTCCTTGTGGTCCCCCATATGACTGTCCTCACCAGCCTTGCTGCCATGGTTGGGTCTGGGTAGGTTGAGAAGGCCAATTCTGCCACATTTGTGGACTCCATGGCTGCTGAGATTGCTGCATGGGATAGTAATATGCAGGGTTCAGGAAAACAGGCTCTGGGTACATGTTTTGGGCTCTAGGTTTCCAAGGCCTTCTTGATGCATATGATGGATCCATAGGTTCAGCATTAAGCTTGTAAAAAGCTTGCAGTTCTGGTAAAGAAGGGAAATTGTCAGTAGGGTGTTTATCAGAGCAAAGGGCATAGACTGAAATGGTATTAAGAGGGCACTCTTTCAAAGGGTGTCTTTTTCTGCATTTAGGGCAGAATATGTGTAGTTCTGCTATGTCCTCTTCCTCTTGCCATTTCTTTGTTTTCAATGCATCAAATTGGGAACTCAAGGTGCCTAAAATGTCAGTTTTGAAATTTTCTAACAGGTTCCCCAATTCAACTCTTGTGATCCCACCAGTTCCTGTTGTCTTAGAAATGTGGGAAGGGCCTTCCCTTGTGCTTTTTCCTGCCTTGGCTCTACTCCTAGAATATTTTCTGCATAGTTCAGTAATCTCCTCAAAGGATTTATGAGATACATCACCTGAGGCCATCAGGTAGAGGATTTCCACATATTCATCCAGAATCCCTTTCAGAAAAAGAGTTCTGACTGCATCCTCCTGTAAGGTATTATACTTAGACTTCTGCAATACAAAGCAAAATCGTTCTAGGAAGTCCTCAAGACTCTCTTCTTCATGTTGTTGCATTTTAAAGATATCATTTTGGGAGTCTCTAGGTCCACAATAGTCTCGGTATTTTCTAAGGAAAGCACTCTTCATCTCTTCCCAAGTTCGGATGGTGGATTCCCCCAGGCTCATAAACCATCTACGTGCAGAATCCTTAAGGGTGGCTAGAAATAGTTTTAACTTTTGTGCATCCTGTAGATAATTATAACTCCTGCATAAGATGTCAAACTCAAATAGAAAAGTATCCGGATCTTCAGTACTTTTCCCATAGAAGGTAGATAATGAAGATGCTGGGATATTTTTCATAATGACATCTCGTGGAAGATCCAGAATGGGGAAGCCAAAACTTGTTTCAGTTCGTCCCTCATGTTCTCCCTCCCCTTCCATATGGTTTCTAGTTTCCTGATCACTCATAACAAGAGGATTCCGAAACCAATTGACACCTAACCTGTCTCTTCTTGGGGATGGAATGAAATCCCAACGGTCTGGTCTAGACCAAGATTGAAGATTGAAAGGTAAATCTGTGGTAGATTCTACTTGAGAAACCACCAGATTCTAAGTATGTCCGAGAAGGGAATTCACTCTTTCTATGTTCACTGTGTCAACCAAGTTGGAATCTGCCTTTGGAGGTGAAGCTTGTTGGCTCTGTGGGATCTCTACTGAATGTAACTGTTCACTGAGTATAACCTCAGTTCCTGCTGGTCTGGTCCCTAATTCCACTGAATTTTGAGTATTGTTGTTTTCAATTTTGTTGCTGGTATTCCTATCCCTAGGGTTAGTGGGGGGGGGGGGTTGTTTCCAAAAAGATCGAAATGAATTTTAATATATCTTCCCTTACTATCTCTGGGTCTCATCAAAACAATTACTGAAAATAAAAAGACTTTTTAATCAAATGAATCGAAATACCTATTCGACAAATGGGTTTGAAGGAACCTGTTATAACAGATGCGCAGGTTCTTACCTCTCGTCTTACCGTCCCCTCTCCTCCAATCTGCCAAAAGAAAAACAGTCAAGAAATCAAATAGAGAACAAACTGCTCTAAATATATCTACTGCTGCTATCTCTAGATTTTACAACAAAACAAAGCAATCACACAGCTATGCTACAGGTGGGTTTGAAGGAACTTATTATAACAGATGCGCAGGTTCTTATCTCTCGTCTTACCATCCCTTCTCCTCCAATCTGCAACAACTAGTCACACCTAAAAAATGTTGTGAAAAGTGAGCAAGATACCAGCTTACCTTGGAGCAAATCCCCGACAATGATGCCAAAATGTTGGTTAAAATTAATGTTATTTAATTCACCTTGATTTAATTATCGACCGGAGTACGTATACTTCGAGCTGCTACACCGTATGTGCGGGAAAAGTAGTCTCAATGCTCATACTTAAAGAAATTCTAGTCTACTCTCAAACAAAAATTAAATTGACAAAGCTATTGCTGTATTGAATGATCAATGCTAAGAGTTGCTAGGTCTGACCTAAGGAAAGAAAATCAACTTACCAATCTCTATCTGACAGTCTATAATGCTGTTAAATTCAATGTAACCTACCACAGCCTTAAGCTCCAGCAATCTTCAAAGCCATCAACAATCTATACTAAGCTACAACAATTATGATCTATTTTGCCAAGAAAAGAACTTAATAAATAAAAACCCTAGTTTAACCTTACCTACCAAATGAGTATGCTGAGTCAACCCTGATGATCTGATATCATATTTAAGACTGCAATCATTAACCCTACAGAACCTAAACTTATAGAAACATTTCTCACTAACAAGCAATTACTGAAATGAAATCTGTCTTCTCTTTAATCCTGAATCACTCACAAACAGTTAACAAAAGGAAATTTGACTTGCTGCTAACGTTAATATATACTCTACCTGTGTCCTATTCACACAAAAGAATGCTGGAACTATTCAGAGAATGCACACCAATAAATACTGAAACTGTTTGAAGCATACACACTCACTCTCATCTATATGGACTGTCAAGCCTAAGAAACAATGCTGTAAACTATGATTCTTTTCCTAATTCAACCTCAAAAAGCATGAGTCCAATTCCTATCTAGCCAATTCAAAATGTTGTTTGAAAATCCCTAAATACTCTATAAGTTAAAGTCTATAAACCTTCTGCTCATTCAACAACTACTACAAACTCTTGTTAAAATACACACACTACAATTCGAAAATACCCTATAGTCTGGTAAACTCGATAGCCGAAAGGATTCTAAATAAGTATTGGATCTATGTACTAATCAATGTCACGCTGGCAATAAAAGGAATATGAAATCCAGTCTATTTTTAATCCTTCATTAAATTGATTCTACAAAAAACCAAATCAAATTCATCACACAGTTTTGTAAATTCTAGAACCCTGAACAGAGTCTTTGAACAAGAATCGTAACCATCAATGAGCAATACCACGTAGGAAATCAACGAGGGTTAAAACACAAATCTACTAATTTACTGAATCGATTTTATAGGATCAACTGAGTACATATGATATCAATTTGTCTTCTGCAAACACAAATATTATTCCAACTCACAAGTAAACAAAACCATTACCATTCTATTATAAAAACAGTGTCAAAGTATATAAACTTCACTCTACTTACATAAATACAAACAACACTTAAGTACAAAGGATCAGTGTTGAAGGTGGGCCCTGCCCTCAACGCATGCCAGTCTTAAATCAAAGTTTTAAAGAAGATAAACGCTGGATCGATTGATAAAAATAGAGTTTTACAATATTCTCTGTGTATCTATCCCTACTTAGGGTTTCAAGATTACATTTATACTTGAAATGCAAAACAAAATTGACCTTGAAGCAAGGATCGACCTATCTAACAACTCTACACCTATCTCAGCATACATGAACCAAAGACGGGATTTCAAATCCCCTGAAATCCATATACTGCTAAATATGGAAAACAACAGCTCCTTGAACGAAGGACATCCATGAAACAACACCAAAATAATCTTCATAAGCATCTGGAAGGTGATGTGAATCCAAGAGAACCATCCCCACTGTGGACAGAATCCCCCAAATCACTGGTTCAACATATATTCTGAGTGCCGATACCACTACATGAAAGAAACAAGGACTCATTAGTTGACCAAGTATTTAAATGGAAACTTAAAGGTTGCATTATATACATAAAAACAAAGCAAAGTAATGAATAAGCAATTAAAAAGTCACTTACCAAAACCTAGCAATGTTGATCTTCAAAAAGGCATAACCATGTACAAAACAACACTAAATAAGGATGACTAGTACTGATCTCATGAGACTTGAACTAGAAAATATGATGCTGAATAGTCAAAATAGGAAGCCAACAGGACACAGATCCAATGGGATATTGAAGCCACTCAATAGCAACTCTTGGAATACGATCCAAAAAACCTTCAAATCAAAACAATATAAATGAAATCGAAGCGAGGTCCTCCAACGAGGGAACGAATCAGAGCCGAAGGCTCTGCATGTAACAAAGGTTTTAGAAATATTCTTGGAGCATGATAAAAACCAGGCTCTAATCTCACTAATGACTCGTTGATTTTCAAAAGGCCCATAATGAAGAATTATTTGATTTAGTGACTTGTCGAAACCAAAAGATTGAGAAATTAGAAGCAAATTTAAATATCATATACTAATTGGTCCTTGATTTTGCTAAAAGCTCTTTCTCTTGAAAATCCCATCCAAAGTTCTCCAATGTGTCCTTTAGAATTGAAGTGAAAGAAAAAGAAACACTTTAGCAAGTTTATGTAGACATGCCAAATGGGAATTCAACTCTAGAGCCCTCTCTCTAGGAAGACATAAAGAAAGGCCATTAGAGGCCATGCTTGCTTTTAAATTATAAGTTTTGTTATGAGTTTGTAAAACAATGTTAATTTAAGACCAGTTTAACAATCTTTGTGTTAGTTGAATCCTTAGCTATTGTGCCATAATCATTAAATATTTCCAGATAGTTGGCCTTCTTTTCAAAAATTGGGTACATTTGAATCCATTTTAGCTTAGTGAACTACATAATATTGTTTTATATCATCTCACTATTCGATTCAAAAGAACCACTCTTTTAATGTGAAATATACATGTTTTAGTTTAAATGTGTGTGTGTGTACGTGCATGAGTGTGTGTGTTGGAGTTACTAATTTAGATCCATTTTAATCCTGAATTTATCAAATGTCCAAATTGTAGTGATTCTTAAGCTATAAAATTGAATCACAACAAATATATAGAATAGTTATACTTCAAAAGTAACCAAAAATATTCACCAAGATATAGAGAAACCCTTAAGGCATGGTGACATTTTCAAATATCTTTAAGGAAGGAATCACTCCAAAAGCCATGCTTGTACAATAATAATCTCCAAAGTGACTAATACAATGATACTCATGTCTATTTATACTTTTTCACGAGTATACTTAAGAGTTTATGCCTTATTGTTATATTATCTCTTCTAACTAAACCCCAACCACCAAGTGGACCATATTCCCTTATTAATAGCCACATTACATTAATTATCCCCATTGGGTAGACATTACATGGTTTATTCCCTTTTGGGTCCTTGTTACTCTTAACGCAAAAAATTGCTCACCTAGCTCTACATGGTCTAAACCACATACATACACCATTTTCCTACCATAATTCCCTTACTTTTGACAAACAAAACTATGGTTTAACTCCATTCTCTCTCAAAAAAGCCCCAAAAACATCAAAAAAGGCTTAAAACCCCAAAAAAGGGCTAAAACCCCCCAAAAAGGGCTAAAAACCTCAAAAGGGCTAAAAACCCTAAATAAGGCTTAGAACCCTAAACAGGGTTCCAAAACCCTAAAAGAGAGAACGCCAAAAACCTAAGAAAGTATTATAAAAATAGTATGGAGGTCTCCATCAACAAGATTCTTATCCCTTTTTCATTATTTTATTCAGTGAGTACGTTGAGGAGCCATTATTCTCAAATTACTCACACCATTTTTGCCAATCATTCCATAGCCCCACCATCTCCCATCTAGTACATTGAGGCATCCTCCATACCAACCATCCTGTGGAGAGGTGGTCCATTTCTAAGATCAGGCATGATGGTCCATTTTTAGAAAAAGAGGGTGTAATTTTCATGCTTTTTGTTTTTATTTAGTTTAGCTTTGTTTATTTATTTTTGTTTTACTAATATTGTATTTGTTGTAGCTTTCTTCCATGAACTCTATCCATCTGCCCCATTGACAGAAGGGAGGTGCTTTTGCATATCAAGGGTGAAAACCCTGCTACAGTTACATCATTTATTCCCCTGATGTGCCTCCCTAGGCACCCCATATTATTCTCCCTAGGGTATATAACATTACATCCCTCTTCAAAATGTTTCGTCCTTAAAACATGAGAGGCAGACATATAAATTAGTCAACTAAGAAAATTAGTCAACTTATTCCAAGCATGAACATCCATCCATAAAATTGGAATGTGAATACATGGTCTAACGGCTTCCTGGATTCCTTGATCTTGATTCTTGTTCATGTGGTTCAAAGATGTTGTTGCACTTCTTTTGTATTTCCATGTATTACTCGTAGTTCTCCATGCATCTCCATGTTATTTTCTTCATTGGGACCATCATGGTCCATAGTTGGTTTGTTAGCGCTCCCAACTTGCCCTTGATGATTGTTTCTTCTCAAAGTGGTGTGGGTGGTGATATGCAGCAAGCTAAACGATGGGTACCTCTTAATCAAAATTCATAACATGTGATTCCTTGGTTGATTCATGTAGCTCCTTATATTATTACTTTCCATTCCTAGGAATTTTCTTCATGGTATTCTCTGGTATATTCTTTTGATTCCACCACATGCTCTTCATTTGATGTGTCATTCACTATTGCAACTAGTTCCCCTCAGAGACTTCATCATGTGCCTTCTATGAATCTTTTGGTTTTGTTAGAGACATATCCTGCAGTCTAATTTTTTTTTAATTGTACCAAAGATTTAAAAAATTATTTTCTCCATTAATATTAATTGTACCCACTTATTACATCCAAGGATATCCCAAAATAAGATCAGCATCATCCATATTTAAAGCATAAAAATCTAAATGCAACACATATTTATCAATAGTAATATTCAAATCTTTAAAAATTTGAAAGTTTCACCATCAACTGTGTGTTTTGAATACACTAGGAAGGAGCTTACAATTTTTTGTTCAAATTAACATGGATAAAATTATGCTTGTAATTAGAGCTAACAGAGACAATGATATTCTCCTTTTGAATATATCCATGAACTTTAAATATAGAAAATAGACCCTTATGTCCCACTTGATATTTTTTCTAGGCATGAGACCACTTGTCTAAAAGGAATTGTTCAAGGTCTTCATCAAAAAGGACTTTCCTCTTAGCATAGTAAAGTGAGTGCCACCATACCTTAACATCATCTTTGAATTCTATGCAAGATTATGGATTTGCACTATGTATAAATTTAGAAGTGATTGACGCGTTTCGAGTGGACCCTCCACCCATCATAAGGATCATTCGAAGCTATGGCATAATAGAAAAGAAGAGGGCAGTAGATTATATATAGAAAATTAAAAACTAGCCGTTAATTATAAAATTAAAAACTTGTAGGGATTCTTCCATCTTACCCTCTATCACTCAAATCAAACATCACCTCAAAAGGCATGACCATCAACGAATCTTAGTCAAATCCAGAAAAGATATTCTTAGAGCCAAAATTCAATCCACCATATCAAATTTAGCTTGACTCTCTTCACCTTAAACTTACTTATATTATAAATGCTAGTCTTTGGAATTTAATTAATTTTATGCCTCATTTTTCTGTTGAATCCTTTTTAATTAAAATTTATACTTGTCAAAAACGCAAATTCTCTAATCTTTATTGTAACAAATCCTTTACTATTCTCTCCTCCCATTCGGTGTCCATGTGTTCTCATATTTTTGGGCTTCTCTCCTTACACAACTAGTCCTCTATCATTCTGGTGACCTCTCTCACCTCGACTTCTCACTCAGCCAAAGCTTCGTTATAAAAAATCCTATCCTCACCTTATACAACCATTCATCTAATCCCTCTCAAGGCTATGACCTTTTCATAGTCAACAATCAGCCTCAACTACCTTCCCTCTCACCACCCAATCCCCTAAATCCCCAAGTGAACTCCCTCTCCCTCTCGTCCTCCTTATCCGCATCACTTAGCTCTCCCTCCAAAACACCATCATGCTCTCCCTCATCAAATTCTTCTCCTCTCATGGTGACTCCACTTGCAACTTTCCCTCCTCTATCTCATTCGTCCACCACTTCAAATCCCTTTCACAACCCATCTCCACCTAATGCCTCTATTCCAAATCCCTTTCATGACCCTCCTCTCACCTTTACGTCTACCTCAAAACCCTCTCATCACTCCACTATATCCCTTAACTCTACACGACCTTCTCTGGGTCTCACACCACACTTCCATCCAATGAATACACTCCCTCTTTGAGTGATTCCACTCCCTCTACTCCTACTTCCATACACACTACAATTCTTTGTTGATGTGATTCTAAATCAAACTCTAATATTTTAGCTCATTCTTCAAACTCCAACCCCTATTCTCTTCTTTCTCCCTCCACTGTCATCAACCTTTATTCTTTTAATTTAGATCCTCCCTCCTTATCTCTTCTTAAAAAAGGCTTTAATTATGCAGTTATTCCTCATTATCTTCCAGTTGAGGATATCATGTGCTCTATTGAATCTATTACTACCCATCTCCCATCCCATGAAGTTGAATAAATTCGGGAATATTGCTCTCCAATCTTAAAATCTGCTAAGCTTCCTAAATCCAATCTTCCCAAGGAGGAACTCTTAGCTCTTAAAAGACTTATTTCCAAATTTGACATTATCATCGTAAAGGAAAAAAAAGGTAATTCAATTGTCGTGATGAACTCTTTGGATTATGAAACCAAATTATTAGATCCCATCTATTTGTCTTCTTATAAACCCCTTTCCCCCAATCATATTACCGAGATCACCAATCTAGTTTCTAAAGCTATTAATTCTTCTTCACTTGACCCCTTAATTAAGAAACCATTCTTCCCCAGAATCCCCAACCTCTCAAAATTTATGGCCAACCTAAAATCCATAAGAAAGACAACCCTCTTTGACCTATTGTCAACGCCATTGATTCCCCTACTAATGCCCTCTCCTGTTTCTGTGTTGATAAATTAAAACCCTTCATGGGGAAAACCCATTCTTTCATTATAGACTTTCACAATTTTATTCACAAAACTCGATACCTACACCTTGATGATCACGATCTCATGGTAAGTTTTTATGTTGTTTATATGTTCATAAAAATCCCAGTCCTTGAAGCTCTGGACATAATTCCCATTTTGTGGATAGGAAACCCTTCATCTTATTGAAATTTGTCTCTCCTCTACTTTTTTTTGTTTCAAAGGTAAATTCTATGAAAAAACTGAAGGCACTGCCATGGGATCTCGTTTATCCCCTATTGTTTCAAACATATTTATGGAACACCTTGAAACACTAGCCCTTAACTCCTTTTCCGTCAAACGAAAATGTTGGTTTCGGTTTGTAGACGATACATTTGTTATTTAGCCACACGGATGCACCTCCCTTCACAACTTTCACAATCACTTAAATATCATTTCACCTAACATTAAATTAACCATGGAAATCCAACAAGATAACTCGATTTCGTTTATTGATGTCTTTGTCACCCGACAACAAGGTGTCTCTCTCTCTTATCAAATGTATTGAAAAAATACCCACACCAATCGCTACCTCCACGCCCACTCCCATCACCACCCTTCTCAAAAATCAACTTTCCTAAAAAAATTTGATCACTAGAGCAGTTTGAACCTTTGACCACCAATATCTCAATAAAAAAAGAGCGCATCTTACTAAATCCCTCATGACCAATGGGTACTCTAGATACCTCATTAACAAAAAAATTCAACAAGTCCTACATCCTAAGCCCAAACCCCAAACCCCAAACCCTCCCCGCCACCCCTTTCAATTATCTCTTTGCACTATATTCATGGAATCACATATCGCATTTCTAAACTTTTAATCAAAAAGAACATCAAAACCATATTTAAACCCCATAAGACCCATAAGCAATTATTTAGAAGAGCTAAAGATAAATGCAACCCCTTCCTATCCTGACGAGTCTACCAAATTCCGTGTTCATGTGGGGAAACCTACATTGGACAAAGAAGTAGATCCATTCAAACAAGTCTCAAAGAACACATTGTTGATACCAATCATAATCGATTTAACAAATATGCAATCGTTGAGCACTCTTTCAAGTCAAAATATCACATTTGCTTCGATCAAGCTAAAATCCTTGCATCCACTTCTCATTATTCATCAAGACTCATTAGAGAAGCCATCAAAATTGAAAAACATCCTAATAATTTTAATCTAGAAGATCACTATAAACTAAGTCAGTATTGGAGACCTCTGATCCATCAACTTACTCACCATTGATACCTTACTCATTTATTCACTTCTCTTTTTTCTTACTTTTTATCCTACGTTTTTATTCTTATATTTACGCCGAAAGCATTTTCCCTATGGAGACGCAGTCTCGCAAGCTTTCTCGTCTCCCTGGCCATTAACAAATCGACAGTTGTTGCGACCGAATAACGAATGGAGACTGGACACTTGTTGTGTCAGATTTCAAATGAAATTATTTCCATGCTGATCAAATGGCATGATGGACATTTTTTTAGTTTTTTTTCTCCAGTTTTGTTGGGTCCCAGATTCTGCAGTCTCGATTCGGGAACTTCTGTCCTGCAGACCGCAGGTGTCCTCTGTGTTACGGCAGCTGCTGCAGGTGAATGGATTGATGGATTGATTGCCAATTGTGGATCGTTCTTTGCAGTTGGTGTTTACTGTTTTTCCTAAATAGGTGGCATGCGTCTTTTCGCTACACTTCTATTTGTTGTCCTAAACGATACTGGATTTTATTGTCCTTCGCTGCATTTCATTTCTCTCGATTCAGCGGAGTCCTTTCCAAGACTTTACACTGACAATTTTGTGAAAGTTTATGTCTACCAGTTTTTGTGGCTTTACCTTAACATATTCAGGATGAGTTTTTTATGTTTACACTCACAATTTGTGGGGTCATTTCGCTGGTGCTTCACTTAATTGAATACACTTTGCCTATGTCCCTTCATCCACTGGAATTTATGTTTCATCAATGCATTGTTGCTCAATCAATACAAGAGATCTTGTCATATGATTCAGACATGAGCCAATATCTTCATTTTTGCTCACCTTATGGCGATCTTCAAAATCTTGTTATAATAATGCATTTGCTGCTGCACCGCCTTTGCTTTGCACATATAAATAGACCTTCAGGTAAACACTATTTCTTATTGTTTGCTTCGCGCATATTGATTTTTCTTCGCTCCATTTACGCTAGAGAGTTTCCAACAAAGGTTTACGTACCTTGTTAAATTTGCAGGTATTCCTTTAGCCTGCTTAAATGTTTTGAATATTTGTTTAGTCTGGTTAAAGCACATTTAACAATTGAGAGGATGACATATGGAAAGATATTTTTTTTAATTGTTTTTTAATATTATAAAATATATTTTATATAATAAATATAAAGTAGATTATTGAGATTCAATGATTATTAATGAATTATAATGGATGACCAAATACATTTAATAATACATATAAAACACATTTAACAATTGAGATGATGACATATGGAAAGATATTTTTTAAAATTGTTTTTTAATATTATAAAATATATTTTATATAATAAATATAAAGTAGATTATTGAGATTCAATGATTATTAATGAATTATACTTATAAAATATGTTTTGTATAATAAATATAAAGTTGATTATTTAGATTTACTGATTATTAATGAATTATACTCGTATAATATGAATAAAATATATTATATACCATAAACATATTTTGTTTTATATTCTAAATATAAACAAAAGTTATTATTTACAGATTTTATAAAGGAATTTAAGTGGTGGTGGCGAGCAATTTGGAAATGTTATTGTTCTCTTGAGGCATTCTAATGTGTTTTATGCTTTGGAATAACACGGTAAGGTTGGGATATGTTATCTTTGTAAAAGCAAAGAGGAGGTGGACCTTCATTTAATCATATATTGTAGTGTTGTGTATGAAGTATGTAAAGAAATTGTACTATTACTTCGCATAAACTATCATTAGGTTGGATGTACGATGGCTTAGTGCTTATGGTCATGGTGTAATAATCCATCCTTCTGTGAATATAATGAATTTCCTCTAATTATATCCTAGCAAATATAAACAACAAGGAATATCTACCTATTTGCTGATAAATTCACTTATTTGTTCCAATGTGCATGTCAAAATATTGTCATTCTTTATTGAATTCCAAAAAGCAGTGTGATAACAAAAAGTCGGTAGGTGTATATAGAGAAAATACACTAGAATGTTCATTGGGAATTTTTTATGGAGCAGCTCAGAAAGATTGTAGTACATGTGGTGCGAGAGGAATACTTAATTTGTCAAAGGATATTAAGATAAAATTCAGAGTTGGTCTCGGATCAAACAAAAATAATTACGTAGTGGAGTGCACTTTGGTTATTGTTGGGTCTAGCGAAAGAAAAAAATATTTGTGGTGATTTGATGCTTCTCATCAAATGATAAGAGAAGACTAGGTGTATAGGAACATATGTATATGTTGCAGCTTTTATACTCGAAACTAAAAGGTTAAAGTCCCTTATCCATAGAGACATATATGGATAAGTCCATTACATTCACAAGGACTCTCTAGAGTCTACACATATCCACACTCTACAAACTAAATAATCCAAGATCCTTGCACTGTAATGGAAAATGAGGGTAGGTTCTAGAATACTGTTCTAGATTCATCATCCCTTGGTCCAACCACCAAGAACCACACATTGTCCTCCTCTAAACTACAACAAGAAAACCACCATCCATGTCTGCAGTCAAGTTGTGAACTAAATTTGGAGTTCTCTGACGCGAATCAACAGGAGGATGCAATCTAATCATGAAAATTATAGTGGCCGCAGAATTATTCATATGAATGAATGCCAATTATTTTCCTAGACAAATGTGAAGATTGCCTCAGAAAACTATGAATTTGAAGGGACTATGCAGGATGAAATGGCCATTATCGTTCACCCACCTTTCCGACTTGAACTCGAGAAAATTGGTGCCCTATATGGCGTCCATTCTACCAATGAGGTAGGGATGGTAAGTCACCCAAATTCCTTTTCCCACCAAATTACCATATATCAATACGTCTTTATATAGGGTGTGCTTGGAGTCCAAGAGAACCGACAGATAAAGTCTCATCAGCTCGCAGATTGAGGCATGAAGGTAAAGCATGTTCTGTATCTCCTTGTAAGAAAATAGAATGGCAATAAAAATGTTTATCTTGAGAACTTCTTGCGACATTGAGGTGTGCTAATTATTTTAAAATGGATACCTCTACATGGGAATGAGAGGATAAGAGACAGAAGAGCCACGTTAATGTAGATGATGAAGTGTCTCTTCCACCCAAGATGAAACTAATGATAATATCTCGTAGAAATTCATCTGAACAATACTCCTCGATTTTTAATCCCATGGCAGCAGCGTGAATATCATGTCCATGCAGCCCTCTGTCAAGCGCCATGAATATGGAAAGGAGGTATAATTGCTCCAACTTCAAATTAGCGGACGTAGAAACGTCATTGCTAATTTCACTTCTACAATGCAGATGACTTCCATGGAGAATTCAAGCACCATGACAACTTTTAGATGGAAATACGCACCTCCCGCGGACAGGAGATGTTTCCCTAGATCTGAACAGTTCATTTCTAGAACAAAACACAAACACCAAATGTTAAACTTCCCACATATTTGGTTAATCACTTGAATGAAATGCCACGATACTTCTCTCAAAGGTTTTCCTCGCTATCCTTGAATCTTTCTCCTGTGATACTGCAGAAGACTCTATAAAAGATCAAGACAACAAGAAAAGGATGATAGCATACAATATAATCAAGTAGATCTATGCTTGTGACCAAGGAATCAAGCAATATATACAAATGATACAGTAAATATGAGAAAGAAAAGACATTTTTTATTATAAATGATTTGAGAGACTACAACCTTTATGACTTGGTGTTGAGATTTCCTTCCAATGGATCCTTTCCTCCAACTTCACCTTTCCTCCAATAACTCAAGAATTATTTTGACAGAGTTTGGGTGTTCGACACAATTCTTCCTCCTCTCTCCCATGGGGGATGAGCCAGTATTTAAAGGCATGGGAGGATAGGAATGGTTGAGGAGCTCATGGGTGAGGTGGATATAAGATCCAAAAAGGGAGGATATCGAGCTCCATCTGGTCCTAAAACATAGGGATGAGGCTTCATGAAGGCAAGCTTCGAGAAGCCTCTTAAAGTTTCTCTTTTTTCCTTGAAAACTCAAGCACCTCTCCTTTAATGAAGAAAACATGTTGTGTTAAGGGGGTAATGCTTCTTGTAGGAAGGAGAAGAACAGTGGCACCACTATTTTCTCATGTATCAGGAGAATTGCTAACTTAGGTAACTCTTTTTGTCAATGGGGAAAGAGTGTTACCTGCTCAATACAAGGAAAAATTGCAAGGAGATCATTTCTTCCTTTCATTTCTTTAGGGATAACTTTGAGGGTTTTGAGAAGACAATGGAATGCCTATCTCATAACATGAGGGTGACGAGATTTAGGTGTAACAACAACAATTTACGATAGGTGCTTCTCAGAGACAATGTTGAGTAGCCTCTTCATTTTCCACACTAATTGGATTGGTGAAAATGATCTCTCAGTGCTTAGATTTGCTGCCACATATAACGCCCTTGCCATATTTGTTAGGATCATATTTAGATGATTGTTATATACTATTTGTGTCAATTTATATTACAATTGTGTCACTTTGGGATAGAAAAATGGATTGCTCCACATATATTGGATAAATTCTTGTACAAGAGTGACGTTTCATATGAATAATGATAAATATGGATTGTGCGGGAAGAACGAGGAACTTCATTTGAGACAGAAGAGGGAGGGAAGATTGTAGTTTTCTTTGGGTTCTATGGAACTTCATTGAATTCAATCTAAATGTGTATGTCGAAGCCAAGATATTCAGAAGATGAAGTCAATGAGAGTGGATATTTTTGGGTATTGTTCATTTGTGTGAATCCAAATATGGGTTTTCTCATTTTTGGTCTATTAGGCATGGAGATTCTTAAGCGATGGGAATTATAGCTAAGTTGGGTTCATCCAAATAAACTTTATTAGGCACAGAAAGAGAGCTCTGTGAGGAATTGTCCAGTAATAGAGTAAATATAATATAAGAGTGTTTCATATTATAAGCAAGCTTGCATGTCACACCAATAATATCATTAAATCCAATCAGTTGTTTATAAGATCTATTAAAGCTTCATGACCAATATATAGGAAGACTTGGCTTGGTTTTTTAGTTTTATATTGACTTCTATTTTTGTAATAATAGAAATAATAATAGAGTTTCTATATCTCTATTATGGTGTCTTGGAATAGTTTTTACGACTAGAATTTGTATGGTATCCATTTTCTCCAGTGTCTGGTAACTAGAACATAGAAACAAGAAGTTATGGAGTACAGTATGGGGACTATTACACTAAGCTGCATAAGCATAAATTATTTGAGTATGTATTAATCTCACATGTTAGGAACAATGTTAGGTTTTTATAATTTTGTTAGTTATTTGTCTTTATTTGATTGGTGATTAGTTTTTTGATATTTAGCTAGAGAAACTTAGGGATCAAACGTAACTCTATGTTTTTTATTATGGAACTAGATGGTGGGAAGGAAACATAAATGAATAAAATGTTTAACATCTTATTGGTGAACTTTTAGTCGAATTGTCGACCATTTTTGCAATTTGGTGTTGTTATTGCAATTGGGATATTTTTTCTTTGCTAGGAAGTTTCCCTGGTAAAGTCTAGGGGTAGGAAAAAGAAAGTTCACATGGGTAATTTCTATGGTTGAGTAATGTGGCAGAGTCACTGGTGGAAAAATCGATCTTGATCATCACTTTTACTCAAAAGGGCACACAAGCTCAAAGAGGAAGGAAACCCAATTTTCCAAAGTAGAGACTATGTAGGTGCTTTGGAACATTAAGAGTAGCCTCTGAATCCTATCCATAAAAATTACCCTGATCGATCCATATTCCACAACAACCAAGCATCATTCATGATGCAGATGAGGCATGTTTAGTAAGAAAGTGTTGTTAATGAATGTACACCGGCTCTTGAAGTGCACCCTCATTTCAGCGGGAATCTTTTTAGAATGGAACAGGCATATGAAGACATGGTTAGACTATAATTATCCGTGCAATATGTGCATTACCTTTAGCAGGTTGATGTGAATCACCAGGATGGATTTGAACTTGTGAAAATGTTGCATGTTTGTCTTGGAAACAAGCAGGATGCTCAACAAGACCTTTAAAATAGGCCTAAAATTCCTTCCTATTGAGGGACTTCTCCAGTAGCGGTGGGGGAATCAATAGTTCGAGGAAATCCTATTGGTGTTATGGGTCATTTTCTATCTTCTATACTTGTGCCAAAGAAGAAAATAAATATGAGAGAATTCCTAGTGAAAACTCGAGTAATAAATCCAATGGTCCTCCATTGCAAGAGCTTCCTTTGCTGATATCTTTGAAAGGGTCTTCAACACCACAAATTAACTTGGTATCAGAATATTCCAAGGAATATTCCATTTTAATGGTTCTCAAATTCACGAAGTCAAACATGCCTGTAATGTCCCCATTTTAAATAATTGCACAGCAGGACAATTCCATCAATCCTACTAGTTTCCTAGGTTGGATGGATACATTTGGAATTTTAATAAGGGAGCTAATAGATGGTGTTCATAAATTAGAATGGAATAAATATTTAATAATGGAGCTAATTAAATAAATACAAGACAAAATTGAAGTGGCAATGGAGCATGGACACACATGGATATTATGGGGCCCACACAAGCTAGAATTTCTATGCCACATGGCATCCTCCTCTTGCAATTTTGAATCCATGGGAAGCCGAATGTTCTTAGATGATTTAGAGGGATAATACACTTGGCCATATGCCTCATAGGTCTAATTGGGAAGGAAATGTAACTTACATGGGAGAGGAAGAGTCAAATGGGAGCTTTTTGGACACTTGAGCTAGATTCCCTAACATCTATGACATCTATGACACCAATGATGAAGATGTTATGAAATTTATGACATATTGCAGACCTAAAGGCTGAGATTTGACCATTCTGACATGTCAGGTTGAAATATGGCATACAAGAGGGTGCTCATGTTATTTGGGGAATCTCAATGGTTTCCCACTCGAATTGGGGGAAGATGGAAGGCTAGGAAAGGGAGGACACATGGCAAATCTTGAGAACACACCCTAATTCGAATTGGCTTGAGTTTGTGGATGGATTGGTAGCCTTAGAAGTATAAGGATGTTTATAAAATAAACAGATCATCCAAGAGCAGAGCTTTTGATCATTTGAGAAATTTGCATTTGTGAACTTAGAGAGCTACTGGATGACTAGTTAATTGCCTTAGCCAATTTCAAGGGTGAAATATTCCCATTCAAGTTGGTGTTTAGAGAAGCCGCTCAGGTATTTCATGGATATTTAGTGGAATTTGTATTTGCAGGTGTAAGCTAAAAGGTAGCTCGTGGTTCCTTCAAGTGCAACACTTTCTCTCAACCATTTCCAAATTTTATTGCATATTCTTGCTCATGGAGGGATTACGCTTTGGATGAGCTAGTGTACTCTTTGGGAGAGATTCTCCTCATCCATTTATTATTGTAATAAGTGTAATATTCTATTTTATCCATATTTAGAAAGTATCAGGTCGATGTAACACCCTGGTTTTGACCCTGTTTGCATTGAAAATGTATATGATGTTTATATTGTATTTAATCATGGTGTGGAGATAAAGGTAAAATCCCCACCATTGATTTATCGTTTTAGGTTCGGAGATTAAAATCGATGCTGATGGTATTTTGTGCTAGCTAACACGTTATAATTTTTGGACATCATGTAAATATACAATTTAATTAAAAACCCACAAACAGTTATGTCAATGCAACAAATAATGAGATGGGGGAATGATTTCCAAAGGATAAGAGGGGGGGGGGGTATTCAAACCTTGGGCCAATAGGAAAAATCCAAATGTAAATAAAAGAACCCAAAAGAGTTGGAAACTACTATCTTGTCTTATTCAACCAACCACTTAACTATCCAAGGAGTAGTTGGGGAGTTATTGCCTTAGGGAAAGGAGAGTACAGACACCCGTCAATTCTGGCAGGGTTGTTAGACTTTGCCCACACACTTTCACAAGGGATATATTTCATACATTACCCTCATGTGGATGAAGAGAGCCGCATTCTTCACTCATAGAGGTAGTCGCAACTCACCCTCATGCACTAGCAACTGCATTTTTCCTCATGCACGCAGGAAGTTGATTTCCTCACGTGGTATTTCCATTCAAGGAGCAATCCATTTTTCCCATCCACATTTTTGCGAATTTCACCATTTTCCCATGACTGGGAAGTCATTTTTGGAAATCTCAGTGGCTAGGCTCTTTTCTTGATGGTTTTTACTATGGTTTATCCCCATTACCTAGCTGGGACAAACCATTTTTTGTTTTTCAAAACAAATTAGAGGAGAGAACACATTTTCTTAAGTGTTGTTGAGTCTGTTTTGGCCACATTAGGGCCAAAACATCCCTGGGAATCGGATTGCTGTTAGGGGGTTGTTTTCACCCATCTTGGTAATTCGTTTTGTTGCCAAAACTATTTTCCTCAACCTAGAATTGTGTACCTTACTGTGTATGCATCTTTGCTTTGGTCTGAACTTAATTGGGAGTGGAAATGGGGTCTGACCATCTTAATAAGCCTAGTGTGTGAAGGAACCTCACAAACAGATTTAGGCGGATGGTTTTCTTCTGTGCACACCCTAAATAGCGATGGAAGGGAAGGAATATCCTGAGGTATTATGTAGCAGAGAAGGGGTTTGTTCCTTGTGTTGGTTCTATATATGTTATAGAATCCAGGCTAGATCTGGTGCAAGTGTCCATAGCTCTGTCGTTGAGCTCACTAGCTTAGCGATCAACTTTTCCAGCTCCTTTGTAGCTTGTTAAACCCAATTTTGCTGGCTCGGCTGAGTTTTGTGGTATCCTTGGATATGTGTGAGCCTACTAGTGTTCCTTATTCCTATTAGAATAATCAACCCATAGTTACCTACCTTAGACATTAATTTAATTATTTTTTCCTTATTACCTAGTTTCCTAGATTTCATTCTATGCTAATTACCTTCTACAAGTCCTAGAAGTCAACACATGCTAAAAATGAGTCATGGAGTGCTTGGGAAACATCTTGGAAACCCAATTTAGCATGTATGTTTTATTCTAGATCCTCCAAAGTGCATATCTGCTTTTTTCTGAAAAGCTACCTTGTTTTATTCTGATTTAAGGCAAAAGGAAAAGCTAGATTAGGTGTAGTTGACTTGTTTTTTTCCCACATCATCCTCCATCCTTTTATACAAATAAAAGCATGTATGAGTTGTCTTTCCATCCCTCTTTAGCTTTCCCACTTGACTTAGCAAATTCATGAGCATCTTCATAGATTTGGAAACTGCTTTATGCACCTATGGGGGATTTGACTAGATTTAGTAAGCCTAATTTTTTACTATTTCAAATGGCATATTTATGCATTCGATTCTCTCATGTAATGATATATTGCATCAGCCTATTACTTCACAAGTTTGTCTATTGTACACTTATTTCAATACAGATTAGTGTTATGCTCCAATTTGAGTCTCCTTTGGTGTGAATTTTGCATGTTTGATTAGAAATTTTGTGAGTGTAATTATTCTATCTCTTGGGTTAAATTTCCACAATTCCTTGTGAAAATCATTCCCAACTCAAGGGTGGTAGTGATCCTAAGATATTGATGAGCACACTGGCCTATGGTTGGGTGGAACTTTGCAGTGACATAGCTAGTTGCGGGACGAGCTTCGCTTCCAAGCTAAGTATTCTTGTGTTTAAATCTCTGTATTTACATTTTATAATGAATTACAATGAACATGTTAATGAATGGAACGGATTGTCTTCCGCTGTGTGTTAAATATTTATGCATATGTGCATGTTATTACTTCAATGCATTTCATTTTATGTTCATGGGGCTAGTTTGCTCGGTTTCATAGAGGTAAGTCGTTTCCTCTTTGTTGGGATGAGGGGTGGGGACGTGACAGTAGAAATACCAAATGGTTGAATGTAAAAGTGATTATTAAGGAGCAAACAATGACCATTTCTATATTGATGTATTCCATTGAATGTTGATGATTTAGAGATTCTCATGGTACAATTATGATTGTTATAAGTTTAGTATGGTTTTTTCTTCATTCTCAGAAAGTATCGGGTCTAAACACTAGAGGGTTGTATGTAAGCGTGAATATTAATGAGCAAACAATGACCATTTCCCCACTATATTGTTGTATGCCATGGTAATGATGATTATTTCAAATGGGAGAATGAATGTATGATAAATTTATGATGAATGGAATTTCATTTATGAGTATTACAAGTTTCATTTTCAGAAATTAAATATTTGAAGCCATATTACTCAGTTTAATTGCATTTGGAGAAGATTTGGTTCCATTTCCCAAAGGGTCCGATTAGTGATTTTGTAGTTGTTTGGGAGACGGTCATAACAGCCTGTATAAACTGAATAATGATGCATATGAGACCTTAAAAATTTCCCTTAAACATCCTCTTCCTCTATTAAAAAATTAGAGTGGGTTTTGGGCATTTGAGAAGCCATTTCCAGCATTTACCCAGGGGGAATTGGAACCCCAATTTGCTAGTAAAGATACCTACTTTGACCAGAATATTGAACAATTTTGCAGAAGTAATTGGATGGTAATATATCATCCCGGAAAATCATATTCAAGTATTAACATCATTCATACACCTTCTCAAAATATTTGGGAGCATTTGGGTCAATTTGAAGACCTAGACATCAAAACTAGTCAAAGGTCGAAATAGGAGAAAAAGTGAAAAATTGGTCATTTTAATAAAATTTCGAAAAAGGGACATTACAAGTGGTATAATAGAATGGTATTGGAAGCTATTAATTAATACCATACATTGAATAAAAATTTGAAGACATGTCTTGGATTCACAATAGAACCACAATTCCCACTTTCCTTCCTCCTCGACCAACAATTACAGAAATTACAACCATAGATATTGTAGCATGTCTCTAGGAGTATCAAAATTTGAGAGGGGATATTAATGAGTGGTATTATTTCCAATAATATATTGTCAATTATGTTCTTAGGAACAAGAAGGAAAACATGAATTCATTAAGGGACAATCAGCAATCCACAAGTTTGGCCGCAGCATGAATTGAGAAAAAATCATCCTATTTGTGAAAATAGCCTAGATACACCATTAAAGGAAGAAACATAGAACCATGAAGTGGAGAATCAATTACCTCAAGGTGATTTCTAAGAAGAACATAAAGATGAAGGTGAATACAATAACACAATCCTTACTAATCGGGGTTGTTCCAATCAAATAGAATCTATTAATGGATCCTTGAACTATGAAGGAGAACCTACCGATGGGTGCTCACAACTCTATGTTGGTGAAATATATATTAGATTTGAAAATGTTGTTGCAAGCCTCATTTCTTATAATAATGAGGATGAATACCTTGTGACAGATAATTAAGAACAAAGATCAACTTACCCATCAACACTTGAGATTCAATAATGAATAAGAAGAGGAGGTTCACTCCCATGTACCATCCTTCATTGAAGGGGACTTTGAAGATGGGTGGAATGGATATCCATGATTAACTTAGAATAATAGATGATACTAAATCATTGGTATCAAATTCTTGTTGGCAAATTCCTTCATTGGAGGATCCATCCTTCCTTGAAGACATGGAGAAGATTCAAAGAGCAGTGTGCAACATTGAAGGTAATTTCATGTCTTCGATTTTTGATAGAAATAATTTGGTTGAACTTAATGAATGGTTACATCAAGAATACTTGAATAATAATGTGGATATTCATAAGCTCAAAAGTCAAAATGAGCAACTTTTAAAAAGGTTGCAAGATACTTGTTCTTCCTCCTATGTTTAAGCTTGTCATATTGTATATTGCTTGGAGGATCCTCATGACATGTTGGATCATGAGAAACATGGAAAATTGTAGGTTATTTATTTGTTTGAATATGAGCTTTATGAGAGACAATCACTAGTTGTGGTGGAAGAGGAACTTCAGTTCCCTCTTAAATATGGGTGCACACTTTTTGAAGTGCATGATTCCACTACCTTGGAACCAACCCATGAGGAAATTTTTGCATTTTTAAGGGAGGTGCATAAACCTACCTCTATGGATCCTTCACATGATGAAAATTTTGACCTTTCTGATCATTTGTGTGAGTTGGTTATTTCTCCCACATCCTACACTTCCAAATTTTGCAGCATTCATCCTAATGAAGTATGGGTGAAAAGTTTCTTTTTTATAGTGCCACATGAAGAGTGCGGAATTTATAACTCTCCTTGTGGTGATGACATTATTAGAGAACCATATTATTTAAATTTGAAGTAGCCTCCTTTGTTACATTATTATTATACACATCTACATGGGTGCACCTATGATGTTCACTTGAGTCACTTGGAGACTCATGATTTTCCTTGCTCCTTGCCTAGTCTATTTGATGTTGGAGGAACTTCATTCCACACTTGGGTGAAGAGATATGTGATTGAAAATTATTATTGGCAGCAACATCCTCTATTATCTCATGATGATATACATATTCATGGGTGTATTTATGAGACTTCCTTGATCCACTTGAAGTCTTCATGTTTTCTTTACTCCTTATTTGGTTCAGATTTTGGTGGAGGTTCTTCATTCACTTCTTGGATGAAAGAACACATGGTTGATTATATTGACACAAATTATATATGTTTGGAGCAGAATTAAGGGACATGGGATCCTCATCTATGTCATTGGGCAGATATGATATAATACTTGATGCTTGTATGTATGGGCCACATGGTGATCTACTTACTCGGATGGACCCGCCATCACGAAGGAAACACCTATAGGATTCTCTCTCTGATCCCAAAATGGAACTTCTCTCCATTCTTAGACAATTTCTCATACATAACTTATACAGTGATATAAATTAGCTCTCACAACCTTAGCTTCCACAATACCTTACCCACACAACACCCTTCATGGATTAGGCATCCATTTCACCAATCCATGACTCCCTTGGGCGATCCATATTGCCGAGTGCTTCCAGTGTGTGCATAGAAGAAGACCAACCAGCTAATGTTGTTGGAGAAATGCATATAGCCTCAAATTATGGCTTATTAAGCATATACAAGAAATAGAAAACAACGAGGAAGGGTACCTAACTCTCCCAACCTCTCAACTCACCCATAACCATCAGTTTTCCTTTCCAAATTTACAGCTTTGTCCCTAAATTTGAATTTCCTGGGTTATACATGTTGATGAAATTGTCATTGATGCCAACATGGACTTGCAATGGCCCCATAGATTGTCATTGATGCCACCAAGTCCCACTTGTAGTGCCTTGGACCACTTACAAAGTGGGTTTGAGCCTTGGACCCCTTACAGAGTGGGTTTGTGCCTTGAAGCACCTTGTACCCAATTGACAAGGCCCTATTACCCACAAGAATAGATCTTGGAGCCACCACCTTGTTGAAGATGTTGAAGACTCTGCTGATGATGCTGAAGACCCTGGAGATGTTCCTAAATACTTTATGGACAATGGAGAACCCCTAGATGGGATAGAGAAGCATTAATGACACATTTTGTGGTCATTCATGCTCTGATGGTATCATAGCACCCCCTGAGAAGACCCAACTACCCCACAAATTATGTCATGGTGGATCTTGACCCTTAAGGGTCTCCTAGTGTGGTTGAGGTGGTTAAAGAAGCCTACAAATCCTCTTGCTTATTAAAGAATCCTTGATGAAGCCCTTGGACCCACACGTAGTGGTTTAATGACCTTGAAACCATTATTTGGGTCATGGATCTCTTATAGAATGACGATGACCTTGTATGGTCCTTAATAGGCTATGAAACCCATGAGCATGTCCTTTTTATGATGAAGAATCCCATGAAGACTTGGAACCCCTAATGAATACCCTGATCCCCTTGCAAATTTCATGGAACCCACTACTTCCACTTTACATGGTTATATGGCATGATGATGTGGTATTTGGTGACTTAATGAAGTCATGGAACCTTGTGAAGACCTTGATGCCCATTTCTTGAACTTGATGTGGTTAAGGAACTGAAACACATATTGGATTGATGATGGTTTGTTTAGTGACAAGATTGAAGCCCAGGATGGCACCTTGAACATGGAATGCCATTAAAATCCCTAGTGGCTTGATGCAACCCTATGAAGATCTGAAGGACACTCTCCAATGAATTTTAAACGATGTGATTGAATTTGAAGGATGTTTTAAAAGAAAAAAAATAAAAACACATAAGGTTGACCATTGACGTGGTAAGAAAAATAAGAAAAATACATAAGGTTGACCATTGAAGTTGTAAGAAGTTTGAAATTCTTGTTCATACATATGGCTTATGTGGTGGACACCCTATTATATGGAAAAGAAAATACATGCAATTCTTTGGTAAGGTTTGACCATTGAAGTGGTAAGAAGTTTTAGGTCCTTGGTCATACATATGGATTATGTGGTGGAAACCCTATTATATGGAAAAGAAAATACATTAAATTATTTGGTAAGGTTTGACCATTGAAGTGGTAAGAAGTTTGTGTGACAATTAAGGATCAAATTAAAAATTCAAATTACAATTTTTAATTAAAAATTAAAATTCTTACCACTCTTACCTTTGAAGACAAATCGGCCAGCATGAAACATGTCCACTTTAATGTGTATATAAAAACATCCAAAAACAGTCAATGATGGATGTAGAGAACTGAATTCATGGAGATTGATCTGATATTTTTTGCAGTAGCAGAGGAGGAGTTCATTTTTACAGAGAAAGTTTTGGGCATCTTCACTAAAATTGGCATAACTTTCTTATACAAAATTAGAATTACAAAATTCTTGGCTCATTGGAAATATTGTTAAGAGGGCTATGTGATGGCATGATCTAGAGTTTCTTTTGGTTTGTCTATTGTTTCTTCATATTGTGATATTCGAAAAGGTATGGTTCATTCTTCTGGGTTTTTCTTGTGATGAAACATGTCTCTCATGGATAGAGTTCATCTTTGATCTTAGTAGGTGAGCCTCTATATTGGTATATATATTTGGAGTCATTATGGGGGATATGATGATGATTTTTCATAACTTTATGCTATGATACGATACACTTTATGATGAAAATGTATGTGATAAGGATGTACACTCTATGATGTTGATGCACTCCTATACAATACGATGTACATGCATACCATAGTGCGATAATGCTCTTCTATGCAGTATGATGTATACTTGATGATGATGATACATAAACGGTGCACACTAAGATTATGATTATGTATATTTGATGATGATGATTCATACCCTATGAAAATGATGCATACCCTATGACAATGATGCATACCTATGATGATGATGCATGACAATGCATGCCTTATGTTCAGTGAAAGCATATCACAATTACTTGTTTAGTAATTGTGTATGATGAGGTGTACAATGATGTCTACATGAGCATATTGACCAACTTGAACAGAGATTGATGAACATCATTGATGAGGGGTGGTGATGAGTTGTTGTGATGAGAAACAATGTTGAGCAGCACTGATGAGCAGATTAACTAGAGATTGATGAGCAGCATTGATGAGAAGCAATGATGAGCAGTTGTGATGAGCAGCAGTGTTGAGAAACAGTGATGAGAAGATTGACCAGAGATTGATGAGCATTATTGAACAAGAGAGTGATGAGAAAAGATTGATGTACATAGCAGAGGTTGGTTGTGCAACAAAGCCATATGATTGTGTAATATCCCAAATTGATATTTTCATGTTTATGTGTATACTATAGATGGCTAATAGACTTACTCCTTAATCAAATAGTAAATCAAACCCCGAACTTTGCATGCATGCAGTTGCATGCAAATATGTGCCCTAGAAAAATACTGAGATGCTATAAAATAGGAGAAATCAATGCATGTACATACCAATATATAGATCAGCTGATGGTGAAGACACTGGTTCGAGCATGCAAGGATTATGCCGGAGGAATAAGGAGATACACCAAATCGTCCTCCACAGGTGAATGTGCCCTCCTCTCAAACTATATAAGCTCCAGAATAATAAATAAGCTGCTGCTGGAAGCCTGGATGATGTGCACTAGGGTTATAATACCCCTTTGATGATGATGGAAGCAACATGCGGAAGTTCTGAACCTTGTAGGTAGGAAAACGAATTGCTTTGTCTCTAATCACGGTGACATGGTGTGACGGTAATACCCTCTGGCTGGATGAATAATCAGCCTCCTAGAATAACTGTTGAATGTAACCTAATGATGAACTAGTGCTGAACCTGGATGATCCAACCTGATGATGAACTAGGGAAGATAGACTTCGCTGCTGAAATACACCAGTTAGTTGAGCATGTGCTCAACCCCAACTTAGCTCATCGAGCTCTCCAATTCATCTCCACAAATCAATTATCACATAAGTGACTTCTCCATTCACTTTATCTTATTTTATAACTCTCAACTGCGAAAACCCTAACTTTTGACCTAATTAGGTCACTTTATCTTCTAATTTGTAGTTGACTTGCATGCATGCGCATGGAGACTTAATTGGGTGCATGTATCATTAAATAATGCCCAGATGTCATGCATGCAGGTGGTCTTTGGCTCTAGTGGCCCTCTTTGATCCAATGGTGATATAATATTGATGCCCTAGATCTTCTATATATGGCATCAGTCTTCGGTTGATTCCTTGACTATCAGTACCCGCTCGAACCTATAGGAATCACATAGGTTAGCAAGTTGGTCCTCAATGCCTAAGAAGAAGAGGACATTATAGTCCTTCCTGCTTCAATTTTCTTGTCCTTAAGCAACCTGTAATACCTATTCTTCCTCCCAAGTAGCCTCCTCTATAGGAAGATCTTTCCACTGAACCTGGTAATATCTGATGATTTTGTTCCTCAGTTTCTGCTCTCACACCTCTAGGATGCGCTCCGGAATCAGAACCAATTGCCCCTCATCATCAAGTGGAGGCAGCTCGAAAGATGTAACAATTTGTTGACCAACCACCTTCTTGATATTGGAGACATGAAATACATTGTGAATATTGCTCTTTGGGGGTAGTTCTAGCTGATATGCTACCTCTCCGACCTTCCGAATTATATTGTATGGACCATAGAAATGAGGTTGGAGTTTTTCAGCTCCTTTCTTTTTAAGAGATGACTGTTGGTAAGGCTGGAGGTGTAAATAAACGAAGTCTCCCACCTCAAAACTGCGCTCAACTATGTGCCTGCCTACATATATCGTCTGTTTATTCTGAGCAGCCTGTATGTTCTCCCTGAGTATCTTGAGGATATCTTGACCCTCTTGAATCCAATACTTGGCCTTGGGGGTCCTGGTATCGCCATATATCCGGTCTACAAAAGTGGAAGCATCATACCCATATAGGGCTCGGAAAGGGGTCATCCTAATGGTCATATGGTAGGTGGTGTTGTAACAATGTTCACCCAAGTGTAACCATTTGATCCATGTCCTCTGCTGACCTGATACATAATTTCTCAAGTATCCCTCAATCCATTTATTAACAATATCTGTCTCCCTGTCACTCTGCGGATGATAACTTGTGCTCATGGCTAACTCAATCCCCACTAACCGGAAAAGCTCTTGCCAAAAGGCTCCTGTGAATTTGTTGTCCCTGTCACTGACAATGGTCTTGGGTAATGCATGGACTCTAAATACCTCTTTGAAAAATAGTTCTACTACCTGTGCTGATGAATAATCTGATGATATGGCAAAGAAGTGATCAAACGTAGTCAATCTCTCCACTACTACGTACAAGCAATCTCTACCTTGGACCTTGGGCAGCCCAGTAATGAATTCCATAGAAACGCTCTCCCATTTCTACTCGGGAATAGCTAAGGGATGTAGTAAACCAGCCTGGTGGATGTGCTCTATTTTGTTTTGTTGGCACAAGTTGCACTCCCTCACATGTTGTATCACATCTTTCTTGAGGCCCTTCCATGAGAGCCTTTCTCTAATCTGTCTGTAGGTCTTGAGAAACCCCTGATGCCCTGCTAATGGTGAATCGTGCGATGCCTATAAGATTTTCTTCTTGAGGGGAGACTCTGGAACCAGGAAGATTCTATTTTTGTAGTATATGATATCATCAATGACCCTATACCTATCATCTTGAATCTGTCCATCCAATAGCTCGCAAGCAAACTTATCTTTGGAGTACTCAACCAAAAGATGAGACCTCCAATCTGATAAGATGCTCATAAGGGATAAAGTAGCTGGTCATCTAGAAAGTGCATCAGCCACTACATTACTATTCCCCTTTACGTAATCATTCTCGAAGTCACAAGCCTGAATTTTACTACCCATTTCTGTTGTCTCTCGTTTAGCTCTTTCTGCTCTAGGAAGTATTTCAGGTTGTTGAGATCTATCTTAACCTTGAACCTGGCACCTACTAAGTACTGCCTGAACTTGGTTAGTGCATGGAGGATAGATAACATCTCTTTGTCATATATCGAATAGTGGCGCTCATAGTCTTTGAGCTTCTTGCTATTAAATGCAATGGGGTTGTTGTTTTGCATCAAAATTGCCCCAATTCCCTCTCTTGAAGCATCACATTCTAACACAAAGGATTGAGAAAAGTTTGGTAAAGCTAATACTGGGCATGAACTCATTACCTCCTTCATTTTCTTGAATTTTTGTTGTGCTGCCTCTGACCAACTAAATGCTCCCTTCTTGGTAAGATCTATGAGGGGTGCGGTCATCTATGAGAATCCATTAACATACCTCCAATAGTAGGTGCAAAGGCCCAAAAATACCCTCAGTTCTGTCACATTTTTAGGTGTAGGCCAATCCAAAATTGTCCGAATCTTCTCTAAGTGCACCTGGACCCTGTTGTCCCCTATCACATGTCCTAAGTACAACATCTCCTGCATGCCGAACTCACACTTGGGACATTTTGGCATATAGTGACTGCTCCTGTAGAATACCAAGTACTTCATCAAGATGTCTCAAATGTTCTTCCCAAGTCCGACTGTATATCAATATGTCGTTGAAGAATACCAGAATATATTTACGCAACTATGTCCTGAAGATATGGTTCATGCATGATTGGAAAGTAGCTGGTGCATTAGTGAGCCCAAATGGCATCACTAGAAACTCATAATGTCCGTTGTGGCAACGTAAAGCGGTCTTTGGAACATCCTGTTCCCTGACCCAAATCTGATGGTACCTTGAGCGGAGATCAATTTTGGAAAAGTACTTTGCCCCCTGTAGTTCATCCATTAACTCATCAATCATATGGATGGGATACCTGTTCTTTATGGTCTTCTTATTGAGTGCCCTGTAATCAATGCACATGTGTAAGGTTCCATCCTTTTTCTTCACTAGCACTACTGAAGATGCTAAGGGACTAGAGCTAGGTTTGATGTATCCCAGCTTGAGTAGTTTCTTGATTGTACTCTCGATCTCATCTTTATACCTCTTGGGATGTCTGCAAGGAGTGGTGATAACTGCTTGGGTCCCCTCCTCTAACTCAATAATGTGCTCAAATCCCCTATCTGGAGGTTGACCTGCTCGAAGGTCTCCGAATACTACCTTGTGCTTCTGTAGTAAGGCCTCTATATCTGTTGGATGTTGTGTGGCCTCATCTGGTGGTTTCTTAAAGGTAACCATACACTCTGCAACCCACTCAATATATCCCTACCAGAGTACTACCTCCATCCTGTGTGGTGTCACTCCTATGGGAGGATAGGTATTCATCCCTCTCAATACCACCTTCTGCCCTTCTCCTCTTGTAAACTCCATCTCCATGGTCTGGTAATTTGTGGAATACTTCCCTATGGAATACAACCACTGAAATCTTAGTACCACATTCATGTCAGGTACATCTACCACATAGAATGTCTCTATCACTGTATAATTCCCAAGCGTTACCTTTAATTTAGGAATCCTCTGACTACACTCCATGGTGTGACCTGTTGCTGCTACCGAAAACCCATCAAAGCTCTCAGTTTGAATGTCTCTCTTTTTAACCCATGCATCATCAATAAAGTTGTGGGATGCCCCAACATCTATCAGTACTCCCACTCTGTGGCCCTGTACAGTACCTCTGATCCGAAGAGTGTGGAATCTAGGAACCCCTGTCATGGTAGCAATGGTACCTCCTGAGCCCTGTCCCTCAGCAACTATCTCTATTGTCTCTTCTTGCTCCTGATCTTGGTAATCCTCATCCTCCTCATGAATAAGCCTCTATGTAGTAGGCCTTTCCTTTTCCTGAACATCTGTGACCTGGTATCAATGGTTCCTGGAAAGTGAAACATAACTTTTTTCTTCTAAGGTCCGGTCGGGTATCATTGTCCATCCATTCTTTCTTGGGTGATGGTTTCCTTTCTTTATCTTTAATAGGAACATTGGTCCTGGGAGGAAACCTATTTTTGGGCACTGCATCTTGCAAGTCTCTAGTCCATCTGATGGCATCTGCTAGGGTGGTGGGCCTATAATACTTGACCCATCCCCATAAGGGTTCAGTGAGAGCCTCAGTGAACAACATAATCAACCCGCTCTCTGATATATCTGTGACCATGATTGCTATCCTCTGAAACTCAGAAATAAAAGTATCTGCACTCCCTGTCTACTTAAGTTGTTCCAGCTCCCTAAAGTGTACCTTTGGATCCTTCCGATCAAACTGCTCAATGAGCCTCTGTGTAAAATCTGTGTATGAGGTGATGGTGTTGTGACCCAGTGTCACTAACCCGTGGGACCACCACTCATGTGCTTCTCCATCCAAATGCAAAGTAGCCAATTTAATGGCATCTGTCTCAATCATGGGGTTGAGCCGGAAGTATGTGTCCAACTTCTGCACCCAATTCCTAGTTGGGCCACCCCGAGTGCCCTCAAAGGTAGGGATAGTCAGTTTCCCTACGGTGCGTTGTAACTCATAGTTCTGGGTGAATGGACTATTGTAAGCTTTGGGTTTGTTCTTACTTTTAAAGTGGCAGAAGTCAGTGAAGTTCATGGCTGAATGGAAGTCCTCTCCTAAAGCTCTATATTCTCTCAGATAGGCACTCATGGGTTCTTCTGGTTCTGCTTGTGCTAGAGGGACTGCAGCTGGACTATCTAAGAATTGAGGCATGGTAGGTCGGAAAGGCTTGCATATATGGGGATGGATCTATATGTTGGTATGTAAGTGCTCCCTACTACTGCTGGTGGATACCCTATCACTGTTGGGAAATAAGGGACTGTGTGGGGTGGGCCCATTCTTCTCAGTCATTTTCCTGAAGGTGCTCATCATTTCTTTTTTCCCAGTGGTGAGTTCTTTTATGGCTGATATGAGATTATTGAAAGCTATTTTATCATCATCAGCCATTGTTTCTTTGCCTTTTTCAAACTGATACTCTCTGTTCCCCAAATCTATGTCCTCTAACTCCTCTTCTCTGTCTCTATACCTCTGTCTCCTATGAGTAATGTTCTATGGGTCTCTTGGATTCATTTATAATTTTTGCATGCCCACATCTAGCAAGGAAAATAGCTCTAATACCACTGTAATATCCCAAATTGATATTTTCCTATTCATGTGTTTACTGTAGATGGCTAATAGACTTACTCTTTAATCAAATAGGAAAGCAAACCTCGAATTTTGCATGCATGCAGTTGCATGCAAATATGTGCCCTAGAAAAATACTAATATGCTATAAAAATAGGAGAAATCAATGCATGTACATATCAGTATATAGATCAATTGATGGTGAAGAGACTGGTCCCAACATGCAAGGATTCTGCTAGAGGAATAAGGAGATACATCAAATCGTCCTCCACAGGTGAATGCGCCCTCCTTTCAAACTATATAAGCTCCAGATTAATAAATAAGCTATTGTTGGAAGCCCAGATGATGTGCACTAGGGTTATAATACCCCTTTGATGATGATGGAAGCAGCATGTAGAAGTTCTGAACCCTGTAGGTAGGAAAACGAATTGCTTTGTCTCTAATCATGGTGACACGGTGTGATGGTGAAACCCTCTGGCTGGATGAATAATCAACCTCCTGGAATAACTGTTGAATGTAACCTGATGATGAAATAGTGTTGAACCTAGATGATCCAACCTGATGATGAACTAGGGCTGATAGATTTCACTGCCGAAATACACCAGTTAGCTGAGCATGCCCCAATTTGTTCTGCATCAAAATTGCCCCAATTTGCTCTCCTGAAGCATCACATTCTAACACAAAGGATTGAGAAAAGTATGGTAAGGCTAATACTGGGCATGAACTCATTACCTCCTTCATTTTCTTGAATGTTTGTTGTGCTGCCTTCGACCAACTAAATGCTCCCTTCTTGGTAAGATCTATGAGGGGTGCGGTCATCTATGAGAATCCACTAACATACCTCCTATAGTAGGTGCAAAGGCCCAAAAAGCCTCTCATTTTTGTCACATTTTTAGGTGTAGGCCAATCCAAAATTGCCCGAATCTTCTCTAAGTGCACTTGGACCCTGTTTTCCCCTATCACATGTCCTAAGTACAACATCTACTGCATGCCGAACTCACACTTGGACATTTTGGCATATAGTGATTGCTCCTGTAGAATACCAAGTACTTCGTCAAGATGTCTCAAATGTTCTTCCCAAGTCCGACTATATATCAATATGTCGTCGAAGAATACCAGAATATATTTACGCAACTATGTCCTAAAGATATGGTTCATGCATGATTGGAAAGTAGCTGGTGCATTAGTGAGCCCAAATGGCATCACTAGAAACTCATAATGTCCATTGTGGCAATGAAAAGCAGTCTTTGGAACATCCTGTTCCCTGACACGAATCTGATGGTACCCTGAGCGAAGATCAATTTTGGAAAAGTACTTTGCCCCTTGTAGTTCATCCATTAACTCATCAATCATAGGGATGGGATACCTATTCTTTATGGTCTTCTTATTGAGTGCCCTGTAATCAATGCACATGCGTAAGGTTCAATCCTTTTTCTTCATTAGCACTACTAAAGATGCAAAGGGACTAGAGATAGGTTTGATGTATCCCAGCTTGAGTAGTTTCTTGATTGTACTCTCGATCTCATATTTATACCTCTTGGGATTTCTGTAAGGAGTGGTGATAACTGCTTGGGTCCCCTCCTCTAACTCAATAATGTGCTCAAATCCCCTATCTGGAGGTTGACCTGTTGGAAGGTCTCCGAATACTACCTTGTGCTTCTGTAGTAAGGCCTCTATATCTGTTGGATGTTGTGTGGCCTCATCTGGTGGTTTCTTGAAGGTAACCATACACTCTGCAACCCACTCAATATCTCCCTGCTGGAGTACTACATCCATCCTGTGTGATGTCACTGCTGTGGGAGGATAGGTATTCATCCCTCTCAATACCACCTTCTATCCTTCTGCTCCTGTAAACTCCATCTCCATGGTCTGGTAATTTGTGGAATACTTCCCTGTGGAATACAACCACTGAACTCTTAGTACCACATTCATGTCAGGTACATCTACCACATAGAATGTCTCTATCACTGTATAATTACCAAGCGTTACCTTTAATTTAGGAATCCTCTGACTACACTCCATGGTGTGACCTGTTGCTGCTACCGAAAACTCATCAAAGCTCTCAGTCTGAATGTCTCTCTTTTTAACCCATGTAGCATCAATAAAGTTGTGAGATGCCCCACCATCTATCAGTACTCCCACTCTGTGGCCCTGTACAATACCTCTGATCTGAAGAGTGTGGAATCTAGGAACCCTTGTCATGGTAGAAATGGTACCTCCCGAGGCCTGTCCCTCAGCAACTATCTCTATTGTCTCTCCCTGCTCCTGATCCTGGTAATCCTCATCCTCCTCATGAATAAGCCTCTATGTAGTAGGCCTTTCCTTTTCCTGAACATCTGTGACCTAGTATCCATGGTTCCTGGCAAGTGAAACATAACTTTTTTCTTCTAAGGTCCTGTCGGGTATCATTGTCCATCCATTCTTTCTTGGGCGATGGTTTCCTTTCTTTATCTTTAATAGGAACATTGGTCCTGGGAGGAAACCTATTTTTGGGCACTGCATCCTGCAAGTCTCTAGTCCATCTGATGGCATCTTCTAGGGTGGTGGGCCTATAATACTTGACCTTTCCTCGTAAGGGTTCAGTGAGAGCCTCAGTGAACAACATAATCAACCCACTCTCTGATATATCTGTGACCATGACTTCTATCTTATGAAACTCAGAAATAAAAGTATCTGCACTCCCTGTCTGCTTGAGCTGTGCTAGCTCCCTAAAGTGTACCTCTGGATCCTTCCGATCAAACTGGTCAATGAGCCTCTATGTAAAATCTGTGTATGAGGTGATGGTGTTGTCACCTAGTGTCACTAACCCATGGTACCACCACTCATGTGCTTCTCCATCCAAATGCAAAGTAGCCAATTTAAGGGCATCTGTCTCAATCATGGGGTTGAGCTGGAAGTATGTATCCAACTTCTGCACCCAATTCCTAGCTGGGCCACCCCGGGTGCCCTCAAAGATAGGGATAGTCAGTTTCCCTACAGTGTGTTGTAACTCATAGTTCTGGGTGAATGGCCTATTGTAAGCTTTGGGTTTGTTCTTACTTTTAAAGTGGTAGAAGTCAGTGAAGGTCATGGCTGAATGGAAGTCCTCTCCTAAAGCCCTATATTCTCTTAGATAGGCACTCATGGGTTCTTCTGGTTCTGCTTGTGCTAGAGGCACTGCAGCTGGACTATCTAAGAATTGATGCATGGTAGGTCGAAAAGGCTTGTATATATGGGGATGGATCTGCATGTTGGTATGTAAGTGCTCCCTACTACTGCTGGTGGATACCCTATCACTGTTGGGAAATAAGGGATTGTGTGGAGTGGGCCCATTCTTCTCAGTCATTTGCCTAAAGGTGCTCATCATTTGTTTTTTCCCAATGGTGAGTTCTTTTATGGCTGATATGAGACTATTGAAAGCTATTTTATCATCATCGGCCATTATTTCTTTGCCTTTTTCAAACTGATACTCTCTGTTCCCCAAATCTATGTCCTCTAACTCCTCTTCTCTGTCTCTATACCTCTGTCTCTTGTGAGTAATGTTGTATGGGTCTCCTGGATTCATTTATAATTTTTGCATGCCCACATCTGGCAAGGAAAATAGCTCTAATACCACTGTAATATCCGAAACTGATATTTTCCTGTTCATGTGTTTACTGTAGATGGCTAATAGACTTACCCTTTAATCAAATAGGAAAGCAAACCCCGAACTTTGCATGCATGCAGTTGCATGCAAATATGTGCCCTAGAAAAATACTAAGATGCTATAAAAATAGAGAAATCAATGCATGTGCATACCAGTATATAGATCAGCTGATGGTGAAGAGACTGGTCCCATCATGCAAGGATTCTGCTGGAGGAATAAGGAGATACATCAAATCATCCTCCACAGGTGAATGCACCCTCCTCTCAAACTATATAAGCTCCAAAATAATAAATAAGCTGCTGCTGGAAGCCCGGATGATGTGCACTAGGGTTATAATACCCCTCTAATGATGATGGAAGCAGCATGCAGAAGTTCTGAACCCTGTAGGTAGGAAAACGAATTGCTTTGTCTCTAATCATGGTGACACGGTGTGACGGTGAAACCCTCTGGCTGGATGAATAATCAACCTCCTGGAATAACTGATGAATGTAACCTGATGATGAACTAGTGTTGAACCTAGATGATCCAACCTGATGATGAACTAGGGCAGATAGATTTCGTTGCCGAAATACACCAGTTAGTTGAGCATGTGCTCAACCCCAACTTCGCTCGCCGAGCTCTCCAATTCGACTCCACAAATCAATTATCACATAAGTGACTTCTCCATTCACTTTATCTTTCTTTTATAACGCTCAACTCTGAAAACCCTAACTTTTGACCTAATTAGGTCACTTTATCTTTTGATTTGCAGTTGACTTGCATGCATGCGCATGGAGACTTAATCGGGTGCATGCATCATTAAATAATGCCCGGATGCCATGCATGCAGGTGGCCTTTGGCTCTAGTGGCCCTCTTCGACCCAATGGTGATATAATATTGATGCCCTAGATCTTCTATATATGGCATCAGTCTTCGACTGATTCCTTGACTGTCAGTACCCGCTCGAACCTATAGGAATCACATAGGTTAGCGGGTTGGTCCTCAATGCCTAAGCAGAAGAGGACATTACATATTGCTTGCAAGAAGAATCTTGCACTTGAGGATTGTGTTAGCACTCAAAATGTACTTCAGGTTGTAGAAGGTAATCTCTAGGTAACCACAAAACCAAGATTTAGGAAATAAAGATGAATTCTTTCTCTCCAGAGAGGGATCTCTCAGTGATTGTTTGACAAGGCCAGATATAAAAAGTAAAAAGTAAAATTCAGATTATTGTATTGGTTGAAATAGGGCAAGTAAACATTGGGCAATGGAGTTAGTTATAAAAAATAAGAAAGAAAAGGTCTCTGTATATATGATTTTGCTTGCAATAATTTTACTCGTATATAAAAAAACCAATACCCTAGTGCCCAGTCTCATGTTAGGAAATCCTATACATGAATAATGCAAAGAAGTGAAATTTGATTTTAATAATATTAAGAAAATTCCACAAGATTAGAGGCCTAAAGAGCCAAATAACTAGGATTATCGGATTCTTATATATCAACAAAGTCTCTCACACATCAATTTGGTGTTAACTAAACAATGAACTAATTATCATAAATTATATACCATTTTCTACAACAAACAAACAACTCGTTGTAAGCAGAATAGAATGAAACGCAATATTCATTCATCGGCAGACCTTATAAATAAATAAATAAAATCAACTGGAAATCAAATTTTCACCTAGAAAAAATTGCATTTACGTTGTCGTCGGCTCCTTTATTTAATTTCATTCAAGGTTCTATCGGCCAAAGCTCCAATCTATAATGATTTTGTTGATATTTCTATAAACTATAAACACAAAGCAATACAAACGGAAAGAAATAAAGCACAACCAGAGTTTTGACCGGTGGTCGGTTTTGTTTTGTCGAAAATTTGGAACCCGCCCCCAATTTATGTTTAGATAAAGATAAAAAATTATATTCTGTGGACTCATTTTGTGAGGACATATTCCTAGCATTTCCCCATCAAGGCCATAGGTTCATGGTCTTGCCACTCTCACCAAACTTTGTGGAAAAATATTCTATTGTCTATGCTATGTGGATGGGTTGTTAATGGTTATGGTGAAACTTGGTTTATATTAATGAAAAGTTAGTTTATTTAAATTAGTTGAAGATTAATTTGAAGGACAAAATAAATTAAACCATTATAAAATGTTTATATTTACAGTTATGTATTGTGTTAAACTAGGTGTTAATTGTAATTAATGTTACATAAAAAATATTGATTCTCTTTTGAATAGTGACTTTAGATTGTTTTCAATTAGTATTTTTAAGACACTAAAAAAATAGGTCAAATATTTAAGCATTAATGAATTATTAGATGACTAAGTTTTATTTAGACATAATGATGCATTGGGATTCTAATAATATATATTATAAAAAAAATATTGATTTTCTTGTGAATGATGACCTTAAATTGTTTTCAATTAGTTTTTTCACACATTAGAAAATAGGTCAAAGAGTTACACATTAATGGATTATTAGATGGTGAATTTTGTAGCTCTGTATTCTATGTTTGCCTGTTTAAAATAATCGTTGGAGAGTGGTGCTTCAAAGATGAATGTAGAGTGTAGAAGCAGTTGAATGGTTCGGTGAGTTATTAAAGGTACCGTGAATTTGAATGACAGTTCAATAAATGCCATTAATAAATTACTCTACCGCATCATGCCATGGACTGTTAAATGTAAATGTAGTAGTTAATAACTAGCACGATCAACCAAAAACCAAGTTAATGCTGTTGACGTGAGCCCGCCGCCTACGCCTGAAGCGGATTTCGAGATTGTGATGTCAGCTGCTTATGGCCAATAACCAAAATGACAATTTAAAAAAAAAAATAAATAATATAAATAAAAAAACATTGTAAACACAAATATATGTTTTAAAAATTAAAAAAAAGTTAATCCACCGACCCATATATATATATGTCCCCCTCTTGGGCACATAATAAAATAATAAACCTTGTTTGAGTTATATTATTTCTTTATCAAGAGATAAATATTATTACTTTTCAATGGATGACCAAATACATTTAATAATACATATCAAATACATTTAACAATTGAGATGATGACATATATTTTTTAAAATTGTTTTTTAATATTATAAAATATATTTTATATAGTAAATATAAAGTAGATTATTGAGATTCAATTATTATTAATGAATTATAATGGATGACCAACTACATTTAATAATACATATAAAGCACATTTAACAATTGAGATGATGACATATGGAAAGATATTTTTTAAAATTGTTTTTAAATATTATAAAATATATTTTATATAATAAATATAAAGTAGATTATTGAGATTCAATGATTATTAAATAATTATACTTATAAAATATATTTTATATAACAAATATAAAGTCTATTATTGAGATTCAATGATTATTAATGAATTATACTCGTATAATATGAATAAAATATATTATATACCATAAACATATTTTGTTTTATATTATAATTAAAAACAAAACTTATTATTTACAGATTTTATAAAGGAATTTAAGTGGTGGTGGCGAGCAATTTGGAAATTTTATTATTTTCTGGAAGGCATTCTAATGTGGTTTACACTTTGGATTAACACGGTAAGGTGGGGATATGTTATCTTTGTAAAAGCAAAGAGAAGGCTGACCTTCATTTAATAATATATTGTAGTGTTGTGTATGAAGTATGTAAAGAAATTGTACTATTACTTCGCATAAACTATCATTAGGTTGGATCTATGATGGCTTAGTGTTCATGGTCATGATGTAATAATCCATCCTTCCGTGAATATAACAAATTTCCTCTAATTATATCCTAGCAAATCTAAACAACAAGGAATATCTACCTATTTGAGGATAGATTTTCTTATTCGTTCCAATGTGCATGTCAAAATAATGTCATTCTTTATTGAATTCCAAAAAGCAGTGAGATAACAACAAGTCAGCAGGTGCATATAGAGAACATACACTAGAATGTTCATTGGGAAGTTTTTATGGAGCGGGTCAGAAATATTGTAGTACATGTGGTGGGAGAGGAATACTTAATTTGTCAAAGGACTTAAGATAAAATTCAGAGTTGGTCTCGGATCAAACAAAAATAATTACGTAGAGTTGAGTGCACTTTGGTTATTGTTGGGTCTAGCGAAAGAAAAAAATATTTGTGGTGATTCAATGCTTATCATCAAATGATAAGAGAAGACTAGGTGTATATGAACATATGTATATGTTGCAGCTTTTATACTCAAAACTAAAAGGTTAAAGTCCCTTATCCATATAGAAATATATGGATAAGTCCATTACATTCACAAGGCCTCTCTAGAGTCTACACATATCCACACTCTACAAACTCAATCATCCAAGATCCTTGCACGGTAATGGAAAATGAGGGTAGGTTCTAGAAAACTGTTCTACATTCGTCATCCCTCGGTCCAACCACCAAGAACCACACATTGTCCTCCTCTGAACTACAACAGGAAAACCACCATCCATGTCTGCAGTCATGTTGTGAATTAAATTTTGAGTTCTCTAGCGCGAATCAACAGGAGGATGCAATCTAATCATGGAAATTACAGTGGCCGAAAAAATATTCATATGAATGAATGTCAATTATTTTCCCAAACAAATGTGAGGATTTCCTTAGAAAACTACGAATTTGAAGGAACTATGTGGGATGAAATGTCCATTATTGTTCACCCACCTTTCTGGGTTGAACTCGAGACAATCGATGCCCTCTTCACTTGTTTACCAATATCCTATCACGTTAGTTCATATTGTGGGTTTTAAAATTATAAAAAATCAAACTAATATATTGCAGGTGTTGGGGGGATGAGGGGTTTAAGGTGGAGGTGGGTAGGGTGGTTTATAAAGATTGAGCTATAAAAAGGGGTAGGGAGGAATTTTTAAGTATTGGGAGGGGGTTTCAACAAAAAGAGTTTGGGTCAATATCTCTTGAAATTAAGGGTATTCTTTAATATCCCACAATCGTACGTGCTATGTGAGAGGTTCACTAAGTGAAGTCCCCGTGTCGGTGCCCTATATAGCGTCCCTTCTACCAATGAGGTAGGGATCGTAAGTCACCCAAATTCATTTTCCCAGAAAATTACCATATATCAAGACGTATTTAGTTAGGGTGTGCTTGGAGTCCAAGAGAACCGACAGATAAAGTCTCATCGACTCATAGATTGAGGCATGAAGGTAAAGCATGTTCTGTATCTCCTTGTTAGAAAATAGAATGGAAATAAAAATGTTTATCTTGTGAACTTCTTGCAACAATGAGGTGTGCTAATTCTTTCAAAATGGATACCTCTACATGGGAATGAGGGGATAAGAGACAGAAGAACCACATTAATGCAGACGATGCAGTGTCTCTTCCACCCAAGATGAAACTAATGATAATATCTTGCAGAAATTCATCTGAACAATACTCCTCAAGTTTTAATCCCATGGCAGCAACGTGAATACCATGCAGCCCTCTGTCAAGCGCCATGAATATGGAAAGGAGGTATAATTGCTCCGACTTCAAATCAGAGGACGTAGAAACTCCCTTGCTAATTTCATTTCTACGATGCAAATGACTTCCATGGCGAATTCAAGCACCACAGCAACTGTTAGACGAAAATACGCACCTCCTGTGGACCGGAGATGTTTCCCTAGATCAACACCAAATGTTAAACTTCCCCTAGATTTGGTTAATCACTTGAATGAAATGCCATGATACTTCTCTCAAAGGTTGTCCTCGCTATCCTTGAAGCTTTCTCCTCTAATACTGCAAAGACTCTATAAAAGATCAAAGACAACAAGAAAAGGATGATAGCATACAATATAATCAACTAGATCTATGCTTGTGACCAAGGAATCAAGCAATATATACAAATGATACAGTAAATATGGGAAAGAAAAGACATTTTTTATTATAAATGATTGGAGAGACTACAACCTTTATTCCTTGGTGTTGAGTGTTCCTTTCAACGGATCCTTTCCTCCAACTTCACCTTTCCTCCAATAACTCAAGAATTATTTTGACAGAGTCTAGGTGTTCGACATAATTCTTCCTCCTCTCTCCCATGGGGGATGAGCCAGTATTTAAAGGCATGGGAGGATAGGAATGGTTGAGGAGCTCATGGGTGAGGTGGAGATAATATCCAAAAAGGGATGATATCGAGCTCCATCTGGTCCTAAAACATAGGGATGAGGCTTCATGAAGGCAAGCTTCGAGAAGCCTCTCAAAGTTTCTCTTTTTTCCTTGAAAACTCGAGCACGTCTCCTTTAATGAAGAAAACAGGCAGTGTTAAGGGGGTAACGCTTCTTGCAGGAAGGAGAATAGCAGTGGCACCACTATTTTCTCATGTATTAGGAGCATTTCTAACTTAAGTAACACTTTTTGTCAATGGGGAAAGAGTGTTACCTACTCAATACAAGGAAAAATTGCAAGGAGATGATTTCTTCCTTTCATTTCTCTAGGGAAAACGTTGAGGGATTGGAGAAGACAAGGGAATACCTATCTCGTAACATGAGGGTGACGAGATTTAGGTGTAACAACAACAATTTATGAGAGGCACTTCTCAGAGCCAATGTTGAGCATCCTCTTCATTTCCCACACTAACTAGATTGGTGCCAATGATCTCTCAGCGCTCAGATTTGCTGCCACATCGAACGCCCCTGCCATATTTGTCATGGTCATATTTAGATGATTGTTATATACTATTTGTGCCAATTTCAATTACAGTTGTGTCACTTTGGGATAGAAAAATGGACTTCTCAACATATATTGGATAAATTCTTGTACAAGAGTAGCGTTTCATATGAATAAGGAGAAATATGGATTGTGCAGGAAGAACGAGGAACTTCATTTGAGACAGAAGAGGGTGCTTTGGGTTCTATGGAACTTTATTGAATTCAATCTGAATGTGTATGTCGAAGCCAAGATCTTCAGAAGATGAAGTCAATGAGAGTGGATAATTTTGGGTATTGTTCATTTCTGTGAATCCAAAGATGGGTTTTCTCATTTTTGGTCTATTAGGAATGGAGATTGTTAAGGGATGGAAATTATAGCTAAGTTGGGTTCATCCAAATAAACGTTATTGGGCACAAAAAGAGAGCTCTGTGAGGAATTTTCCAGTACACATAGTAAATATAATATAAGAGTGTTTCACATTATAAGCAAGTTTGCATGTCACACCAATAATACCATTAAATCCAATCAATTGTTTATAAGATCCATTAAAGCTTCATGACCAATATATAGGAAGACCTGGCTTGGGTTTTTAGTTTAATATTGGCTTCTATTTTTGTAATAATAGAAATAATAATAGAGTTTCTGTATCTCTATTATGGCGTCTTGGAATAGTTTTTACGACTAGAATTTGTATGGTATCCATTTTCTCCAATGTTTAGTAACTAGAACATAGAAACAAGAAGTTATGGAGTACAGTATGGGGACTATTACACTAAGTTGCATAAGCATAAATTATTTGAGTATGTATTAATGTCACATGTTAGGAACAATGTTAGGTTTTTATAATTTTGTTAGTTATTTGTCTCTATTGGCTTGGTGATTTATTTTTTGATATTTAGCTAGAGAAACTTAGGGCTCAAACGTAACTCTATGTTTTTTATTATGGAACTAGATGGTGGGAAGGAAACATAAATGAATAAAATGTTTAACGTCTTATTGGTGAACTTTTAGTCGAGTTGTCGACCACTTTTACAATTTGGTGGTGTTATTGCAGTTGCGATATTTTTTCTTTGCTAGGAAGTTGCCATGGGAAAGTATAGGGGTGGGAAAAAGAAAGTTCACATGGGTAATTTCTATGGTTGAGTAATGTGGGGGAGTCATTGGTGGAATATTCGATCTTGATCATCACTTTTACTCAAAAGGGCACACAAGCTCAAAGAAGAAGGAAACACAATTTTCCAAAGTAGAGACTATATGGGTGCTTTGGAACATTAAGAGCAGCCTCTGAATCCTATCCATACAAATTATCCCGATCGATCCATCTTCCACAAAAGCCAAGCATCATTCATGATGCAGATGAGGCATGTTTAGGAAGAAAGTGTTGTTAATGAATGTACACTGGCTCTTGAAGTGCGCCCTCATTTCAGCGGGACTCTTTTTAGAATTGAATAGGCATATGAAGATATGGTTAGACTATAATTATCCGTGCAATATGTGCATTACCTTTAGCAGGTTGATGTGAATCACCGGGATGGATTTGAACTTGTGAAAATGTTGCATTTTTCTCTTGGAAACAAGCAAGATGCTCAACAAGACCTGTAAAATAGGCCTAAAATTCCTTCCTATTGAGGGACTTCTCCAGTAGCGGTGGGGGAATCAATAATTCAAGGAAATCCTATTGGTTTTATGGGTCCTTTTATATCTTGTAGACTTGTGCCAAAGAAGAAAAGAAACATGAAAGAATTCCTGGTGAAAACTCGAGTAATAAATCCAATGGTCCTCCATTCCAAGAGCTTTCTTTACTGATATCTTCGAAAGGGTCTTCAACACCACGAAATAACTTGGTATCAGAGTATTACAAGGAATATTCTAGTGTAATGGTTCTCAAATTCATGAAGTCAAACATGCCTGTAATGTCCCCATTTTAAATAATTGCATAGCAGGACAATTCCATCAATCCTACCAGTTTCCTAGGTTGGATGGATACATTTGGAATTTTAATAAGGGAGCTAATAGATGATGTTCAGAAATTAAAAATGGAATAAATATTTAATAATGGATCTAATTAAATAAATACAAGATAAAATTGAAGTGGCAATGGAGCATGGACACACATGGATATTATGGGGCCCACACAAGCTAGAATTTCTATGCCACATGGCATCCTCCTCTTGCAATTTTGAATCCATGGGAAGTCGAATGTTCTTGGATGATTTATAAGGATGATACACTTTTCCATATTCCTCATAGGTCTAATTAGGAAGGAAATGTAACTTACATGGGAGAGGAAGAGTCAAATGGGAGCTTCTTGGACACTTGAGCTAGATTCCCTAACATCTATGACACCAATGATGAAGATGCTATGAAATTTATGACATATTGCAGACATGAAGGCTGACATCTAACCATTATGACATGTCAGGTCTAAATATGGCATCCAAGAGGGCACTCATGTGATTTGGGTAATCTCAATGGGTTCCCACTCAAATTGAGGGAAGATGGAAGGCTAGGAAAGAGAGGACACATGGAAAATATTGAGAACACACCCTAATTCGAATTGGATTGATTTTGTGGATGGATTGGTAACCTTAGAAGGATAAGGATGTTTATAAAATATAGGGATCGACCAAGAGAGGAGATTTTGATCATTTGAGAAATTTTCATTTGTGAACTTAGAAAGCTAGTGGATGACTAGGTGCTTGCCTTAGCCAATTTCAAGCGTGAAAGATTCCCATCCAAGTTGGTGTTTGGAGAGGCCACTCAGGTATTTCATGGAGATTTAATGGAATTTGTATTTGTAGGTGTAAGCTACAAGGAATCTTGTTGTTCCTTCTAGTGCAGCACTTTCTCTCAACCATTTCCATATTTTATTGCATATTCTTGCTCATGGAGGGATTGCACTTTGGGTGAGCTAGTGTACTCTTTGGGAGAGATTCTCCTCATCCATTTCTAATTGTAATAAGTGTAATATTATCTTTTCTCCATATTTAGAAAGTATCAGGTCGATGGAACACCCTAGTTTTAACCCCGTTTGCATTAAAAATGTATATGATGTTTATATTGTATTTAATCGTGGTGTGGAGATAAAGGTAAAATCCCCACCATTGATTTATCATTTTAGGTTCAGTGATTAAAATCGATGTTGATGGTATTTTTTGCTAGCTGACACATTATAATTTTTGGGCATCATGTAAATATGCAATTGAATTAAAAACACACAAACAACTATGTCAATGCAAGGGGAGTACGGGCAGCCGTCAATTATGGCAGGGCTTTTAGACTTTGACTGCATGCTTTCCCAAGGGGGATCTTTCATCCATTACCCTCACGTGGATGAAGAGAGCCACATTCTTCACTCATAGAGGTAGTCGAAGCTCACCCTCACACACTGGAAACTGCATTTTTTCTCATGCACGCAGGAAGTTGATTTCCTCATGTGGTATTTCCATTCGGGGAGCAATCCATTTCTCTCATCCATGTTTTTGCAGATTTCACCATTTTCCCAATGACTGGGAAGTCATTTTTAGAAATATCAGTGGCTGGGCTCTTTGCTTGATGGTTTTTACTGTGGTTTTTTGTGTTTCCCAACAAATTGGAGGAGAGACCATGTTTTCTTGGGTGTTGTTGAGTCTGTTTTGGCCATGTTAGGGCCAAAACATCCCCGGGGATCAGATTGTTGTTAGGAGGTTGTTTTCACCCATCTTGGTAATTTTTTTTGTTGAAAAAACTATTTTCCTCAACCCAGAATTGTGTATCTTACTGTGTATGCATATTTTCTTTGGTCTGAACTAAATTGGGAGTGGAAATGGGGTCTGACCATCTTGATAAACCTAGTGTGTGAAGGAACCTTGCAAACAGATCTAGGGGGTGGTTTTCTTCTATGCACACCCTGAATAGCGCTAGAAGGGAAGGCATAGCCTGAGGGACTATGTAGCAGAGAAGCCAGGCCAGATCTGGTGCAAGTGTCCATAGCTCTGTGGTTGCGCTCACTAGCTTAGCAGTCAGCCTCTCCAGCTCCTTTGTAGCCTGTTATACCCAAATTTGTTGGCTTGGCTGATTTTTGTGGTATCCTTGGCTATGTGTGAGCCTGCTAGTGTTCCTTATTCATGTTATAATAATCAAACCATAGTTACCTACCTTAGACATTAATTTAATTATTTTTGTCTTATTACCTAGTTTCCTAGATTCCATTCTATGTTAGTTGCCTTCTACAAATCATAGAAGTCAACACATGCTAAAACTGAGTCATGGAGCACTTGGGAAACATCCTGGAATCCCAATTTAGCATGTCTGCTTTATTCCAGATCCTCCAAAGCGCATATCTTCTTTTTCTGAAAAGCTGCCTTGTTTTATTCTGATTTAAGGCAAAAGGAAAAGCTAGACTAGGTGTAGTTGACTTGTTTTTTTCTCACATCATCCTCCCTCCTTTTCTCCATATAAAAGCATGTATGAGTTTTCTTTCCATCCCTCTTTAGATTTCCCACTTGATTTAGCAAATTCGTGAGCATCTTCATAGATTTGGAAACTGATTTATGCACCTATGGGCAATTTGACTAGATTTAGTAAGCCTACTTTTTGACTATTTCGAATGGCATATTTATGCATTCGATTCTTTCATGTAATCATATATTGCAATAGCCTATTACTTGACAAGGTTGGCTATTGTACACTTATTTCAATACAGATTAGTGTTATGCTCCAATTTCAGTCTCCTTTGGTGTGAATTTTGCATGTTTGATTAGCAATTTTGTGAGAGTAATTGTTCTATCTCTTGGGTTCAATTTCCACAATTCCTTGTGGGAATCATGCCTAGCTTGGGGGTGGTAGTGCTACTGAGATATTTATGAGCACAGTTGGTTATGGTTGGGTGGAATGTTGCAGCGAAATAACTGGTTGCGGGACGAGCTTCACTTCCAAGATAAGTATTCTTGTGTTTAAATATCTATATTTACATTTGATAATGAATTACAATGAACATGTTAATGAATGGAATGGATTTTCTTCCGTCGTATGTTAAATATTTATGCATCTGTGCATATTATTTACTTCAATGCATTTCATTTTATGTTCATGGGGCTAGTATGCTCGGATCAATAGAGGTAAGTCATGTCCTCTCCATCGGGATGAGGGGTGTGGATGTGACAGTCGAAATACCAAATGGTTGAATGTAAAAGTGATTATTAAGGAGCAAAAAATGACCATTTCCCCACTATATTGATGTATTCCATTGAATGTTGATGATTTGGATATTCTCATGGTACATTTATGATTGTTATAAGTTTAGTATGATTTTTTCTTCATTCTTAAAAATTATCATGTCTAAATACCAAGGTTTTTTGTGTAAACGTGTATATTAATGAGCAAGCAATGACCATTTCCCCACTATATTGTTGTATGCCATGGTAATGATGATTAATTCGAATGAGAGAATGTATGTATGATATATTTATGATGAATAGACTATGATATATTTATGATGAATAGACTTTAATTTATGAGTATTATGAGTTTAATTTTCATAAATTAAATATTTTAAGTCATCTTACTCAGTTTAATTACATTTGGAGAAGATTTGGTGCCATTTCCCCAAGGGTCAGATTAGTGATTTTGTAGTTGCTTGGGAGAGGGTCATAACAGCCTGTATAAACTGAATAATGATGCGTATGAGACCTTAAAATTTTACCTTAAACATCATCTTCCTTTTTTCAAAAATTGGAGTGGGTTTTGGGCATTTGAGAATCCATTTCCAGCATTTACCCAGGGGGAATTGGAACCCCAATTTGCTAGTAAAGACACCTACTTTGACCAAAATATTGAATAAGTTTTCAGAAGTAATTGGATGGTAATAATTCATCCCTGAACATCATATTCAAGTATTAATATCATTCATACACCTTCTCAAAATATTTGGGAGAATTTGGGTCAATTTGGAGACCTAGACATCAAAACTAGTCAAAGGTCGAAATAGGAGAAAAAGTGAAAAATTGGTCATTTTAAGAAAATTTCAAAAAATGAACATTACAAATGGTGTCATAGAATGGTATTGGAACCTATTAATTAATACCATACATTTAATAAAAATTTGAAGACATGTCTTGGATTCACAATAGAACCACAATTCCCACTTTCCTTCCTCCTCGACCAACAATTATAGAAATTACAACCATAGATATTGGAGCATGTCTTTAGGAGTATCAAAATTTGAGAGGGGATATTAGTGAGTGGTATTATTTCCAATAATATATTGTCAATTGTGTATTTAGGAACAAGAAGGAAAATATGAATTCATTAAGGGACAATCAGCAATCCACAAGTTTGAAGGAGCACGAAATGAGAAAAAATCATCCTATTTGTGAAAATAGCCTAGATACACCATTAAAGGAAGAAACAGAGAACCATGAAGTGGAGCATCAATTACCTCAAGGTGATTTCTGAGAAGAACATAAAGATGAAGGTGAAGACAATAACACAATCCTTACTAATGGGGGTTGTTCCAATCAAAGAGAATATATTAATGGATCCTTGAACTATGAAGGAGAACCTTCTGATGGGTGCTCACAACTCTATGTTGGTGACATATATATAAGATTTTAAAATGTTGTTGCAAGCCTCATTTCTCATAAGAATTAGGATAAATACCTTGTGACAGATAATTAAGAACAAATATCATCTTACCCATCACCACTTGAGCTTCAAGAAGAAATAAGAAAAGGAGATTCACTCACATGTACCATCCTTCATTGAAGGGGAATTTGAAGATGGGTGGAATGGATATCCATGATTCACATAGCATACTATATGATACTAAATCATTGGTGTCAAATTCTTGTTGGAAAATTTATTCATTGGAGGATCCATCCTTCCTTGAAGACATGGAGAAGATTCAAGGAGCAATGTGCAACATTGAAGGTAATTTCATGTCTTTGATTTTTGATAGAAATAATTTGGTTGAGATTAATGAATGGTTACATCAATAATACTTGAATAATAAAGTGGATATTCATAAGTTCAAAATTCAAAATGAGAAACTTTTAAAAAGGTTGCAAGATACTTGTTCTTGCTCCTATGTTTAAGCTTGTCATATGGTATATTGCTTGGAGGATCCTCATGACATGTTGGATCATGAGAAACATAGAAAATTGTAGGTTCTTGATTTGTTTGAATATGAGCTTTATGAGAGCCAATCACTAGTTGTGGTGGAAGAGGAACTTGAGTTTCCTCTTAAAGATGGGTGCACACTTTTTGAACAAGTGCATGATTCCACTACCTTGGAACCAACCCATGAGGATTTTTTTGCATTTTTAAGGGAGGTGCATAATCCTACCTCTATGGATCCTTCACATGATGAAAATTTTGACCTTTATGATCATTTTTGTGAGTTGGTTATTTCTCCCACATCCTACACTTCCAAATTTTGCAGCATTCATCCTAATGAAGTATGGGTGAAAAGTTTCTTTTTTATAGTGCCACATGAAGAGTGTGAAATTTATAACTCTCCTTATGATGATGAGATTATAAGAGAACCATATTATTTAAATTTGAAGTAGCCTCCTTTGTTACATTATTATTATACACATATACATGGGTGCACCTATGATGTTCACTTGAGTCACTTGGAGACTCATGATTTTCCTTGATCCTTGCCTAGTCTATTTGATGTTGGAGGAACTTCATTCCACACTTGGGTGAAGAGATATATGATTGAAAATTATTATTGGAAGCAACATCCTTTGTTATCTCATGATGATATACATATTCATGGGTGTATTTATGAGACTTCCTTGATCCACTTGAATTCTTCATGTTTTCTTTACTTTTTATTTGGTTCAGATTTTGGTGGAGGTTCTTCATTCACTTCTTGGATGAAAGAACACATGGCTGATTATATTGATGCACATTATATATTTTTGGAGCAGCTTTATGGGACATGGGATCCTCATCTATGTCAGTGGGGCAGATCTGATATAATACTTGATGCTTGTGTGTATGCGCCACATGGTGATCTACTTACTCGGATGTACAAGCACTTTCATGATTCTTTGATGAGGTACCTTCTTGAGGTACATTTGTATGATGTTTTTATGTACTTTCATGAGCTATATTTTGTACTCATGATGTTTGGAAGGGTGAAATACCAGCAATGGGATCCTGGAATTACTTATTTTTATCTCACTTGGAGTAGTAGTTTGGTTGTTGTTTTGAGAAAGAAAATTAACCTTCGGTTATTTGAGTTCATCTTTGCAGATCAATGTTCCAGTTTCCTATGTGGGAGACCTTTTGATAAATGGATTCAACGTTCACATGTTTGGTTTTCTTGGAATTCCATCATAGACATTTCACACCATGCATGTATCAAGATCATATGGGACCTTGGGATCATTTTTTGTCTCATTGGTCTCAATTGTGGGGGCAACAAGCAGCATTGGAGATTTATTCACAACTTGAGAAGATGATTTTAATCAGAGTAGTGAAGAAAAAATAATTGTGGTTCCTCTCTGTAATTTTCTTGGAATATTAAGAAACTCAAAGTTTGGTAACTCAGCACCAACTTCAAAGAATTATACAGAAGCAAAAAGGGGGTAACTCAGCACCACTAATCCTTTTGGTGTTAGTGTTAATTATAGTATTCTTTTTACATTTGGGAACACAAAATTGTAGTACATGAGTGCCACTACTCAAGTTGTAGCTAAAGAAAATCAATGAGCAAAACCATATGAGAGCACTTGGTGCAAGGGAAGGAGTACCAAATGAGGATGCCAATTGGGAATATGAATATTTTGCAGCATCCAAATCTGAAATTGCTCGAGGACAAACAATATTGGGTGGGGAGGAATGTAATGTCCCCGTTTTAAATAATTGCATAGCAGGGCAATTCCATCAATCCTACTAGTTTCGTAGGTTAGATGGATACATTTGGAATTTTAATAAGTGAGCTAATAGATGATGTTCAGACATTAGAATGGAATAAATATTTAATAATGGATCTAATTAAATAAATATAAGAGAAAATTGAAGTGGCAATGGAGCATGGAAACACATGGAGATTATGGGGCCCACACAAGCTAGAATTTATGTGCCACATGGCATCCTCCTCTTGCAATTTGGAATCCATGGGAAGCCTAATGTTATTGGATGAGATAGAAGGCTAATAAACTTTTCCATATGCCTCATAGGATGAATTGGGAAGGAAATGTAACTTACATGGGAGAGGAAGAGTCAAATGGGAGCTTCTTGGACACTTGGGCTAGATTCCCTAACATCTATGACATCTATGACACCAATGATGAAGATGCTATGACATTTATGACATATTGCAAACCTGAAGGCTGACATCTGACCATTCTGACATGTCAGGTCGAAATATGGAATCCAATAGGGCGCTCATGTGAGTTGGGGAATATCAATGGGTTCCAACTTGAATTGGGGGAAGATGGAAGGCTAGCAAAGGTAGGACACATGGCAAATCTTGAGCACACACCCTAATTTTAATTGGCTTTATTTTGTGGATGGATTGGTAACCTTAGAAGGCTAAGGATGTTTATAAAATACAGGGATCAACCAAGAGAGGATATTTTGATCATTTGATAAATTTGCATTTGTGAATTGAGAGAGCTAGTGGATGACTAGTTTCTTTCCTTAGCCACTTTTGAGAATGAATGACTCCCATCCAAGTTGGTGTTTGGAGAGGAAAATCAGGTATTTAATGGATATTTAATGGACTTTGAATTTGCAGGTGTAAGCTATGGGGAATCCCATGTTTCCTTCTAGTGCAACACTTTCTCTCAACCATTTCTAGTTTTTATTGCATATTCTTGCTCATGGAAGGATTGCGCTTTGGGTGAGATATTGTACTCTTTGGGAGAGATTATATTGATCCATTTATGATTGTAATAAGTGTAATATTATATTTTCTCCATATTCATAAATTATCAGGTCGAAATACCAAATGGTTGAATGTAAAAGTGATTATTAAAGAGCAAACAATGACCATTTCCCCCTATATTGATGTATTCTATTGAATGTTGATGATTTCGAGCTTCTCATGGTACATTTATGATTGTAATAAGTTTAGTATGCTCTTTTATTCATTCTAAAAATTTCTCAGGTCAAAATTCCAAAGGTTTTTATGTAAAAGTGGATATTAATGAGCCAACAATGACCATTTCCCCACTATATTGATGTATGCCATGGTAATGCTGATTATTTGGAATGGGAGAATATATATATGATATATTTATTATGAATGGAATTTTAATTATGATTATTACAAGTTTAATTTTCATCACTTAAGAATTTGAAGTCATCTTACACAATTTAATTGCATTAGGAGAAGATTTGGTGCCATTTCCCCAAGGGTCGAATTAGTGATTTTGTAGTTGTTTGGGAGAGGGTCATAGCAGCATGTATAAACTGAATAATGATTCATATGAGACCTTTAAAATTTCCCTTAAAATACTCTTCTTATTTTCATAAATTCGAGTGGATTTTGGAGCATTTGAGAATCCATTTCCAGCATTTACCTAGGGGGAGTTGGAACCGCAATTTGCTAGTAAAGACTCCTACTTTGACCAGAATATTAAACAAGTTTGCATAAGTAATTGGAGGGTCACTAAATCATCCCTAAACATCATATTAAATTATTAATATCATTCATACACCTTCTCATAATATTTGGAAGCATTTGGGTCAATTTGGAGACCTAGACATCAAAACTAATCAAAGGTCAAAATAGGAGAAAAAGTGAAAATTGGTCATTTTAATAAAAATTTGTAAAAGGGACATTACAATGCCCCTCAGCTATGAAGAAATCATATCCAAAAATCACATGGAGGCCTTTGAAACTTATTTTTCACCATGATATAAGGATTAGTTCAATGCCATACAAATACATATTTAAGGACTTTAGAGAAATAGTGAGGAAACAATTCTCCTTTTCCAAGGGAGGTTTAATAAAATACATAGATTTGGATGGGGATATTGTGACTATTAAAACTACATAAAAGATTAGATTAGCATAAATTCTTTCATCTCATCTTTCTGAGCAGAAAAGGATAGGGAACTCATACTCAGACTCCTTTGCAAACAAAGTCTCACAATTGATCCTTTGAGGTTATATGCAGTTGAGGTAAATCCTCAGCATGAGCCCGTATTGAAGAAGATGAGGAACCTTTAGTAGATGGAGTTAGATAAGAGGATGTTAAAGAAGAGGAGAATGCTTCTGGTTTGACATGAGAAAGCAATGGTAGCATAGTAGAAGACCTATGCAAATAACCCAATAAGCAGGTATCCTTGGCGGAAGCTTCTAAAGACAAAAATGGGGATAAGATTGAATGGAAATAAGTTGGAATCAATGATTGGATACTTGAATTTGCTCATTTTTTTTGCAAAAGCGTAGGCATTAATTTATATGCACACTTGGATCTACATGAACTAAGGATGAAGTTATTCCTTGGGGAAATGGAAGAAAGTATTACTCGGTTGAAGTATGCCCTTTCTTACAGGATTCCCAACATAGGTTTCATAAGGACATTCCTTGGAAGAAAGTGTAGAGAATGACTTTAGGGAATGATGATAAATTGTATAAAAAATATCAGAGTTCAAAATAAGTGTATCAACAAGGCCATGAACACCAATGCCAATAGGTCTATGATACATATTTGATTTCCTTGTAGTTTCCGCGGGATAGTAGTTCACATCAATGATTTTTTTTAGGTTCTAAGAAACTATTGATGTGACCTCTCTTACCTTATCAAAACCAAAGTAGAATTTCTTAGACCCATGCTACCAAAAATCTTAGAAGGATGAGACTCGACAGGAACAACCTTTAGTCTTATGAATCTTAACAAAGAAAACGATGCCAAATTACAACTTGCACTTACCGTTGGGATAGTGTACTAAATAATTTCCACGATCGACTCCTCTTCATCATCATTAGGAACTAGGGTTTCAATCCCTTTTGTTTTCACTTAATCCCCCATCCTCTTTCTTTACAAAATGAGTTTAAAAAATAACATAGATGTCAACTGAATCTTTAGGAAGATCCACATAACAAAGTTTATAGTAAACGTTTGAAACCATATAACATGGATTATCATTAGGGAATAGATGTTTTATCTTATGAACTTCTTCACTTTATTTCATCAAACAAGCAACACCAAGTTGAACAAAATCCCATCATTTCAACAAATTTTAAGGTGCTTATTGTCTCTCCATATGAGTCTAGTTCAAGGATTATGTGCACAAACAACAGGGTATCCTAGGAGATCTCTTTTCTTATAGGAATTTGGAAGATTCACCAACATGACCATATTCAATGATTATGGATTTCCAAAACATCACATTTATTATAGGCCTGAAATAACTTCAGTGCATCATCAACATGCTCATATCTTTTGTCAAGCACTGCTTTGTGTGAATCATCAACACACTCATATAATTTGTGAAACATTTGCATTCATCCTCTATGCTACCATATTTGATGTACATGTATATCAAATTGCTCCCTTGCAAAGGTATTAAACTAGAATCCATTGGGATAGCAATATGGATTGCTCAAAAAAAATTGAAGACAACGAGTAACTGAACATATAGTTGAACAAAGGGTGAGCTAAAAATTAGTACTCAAAAGGTAGAACCTGAGAACTTGAGAATAATAAGATTTCTGATTTGGATCTATAGACACGACAGGCAGTTGAAAAAATGATGGTATAAGTTTTCTCTGCTAATTAGCTCTATTTGTTAGACCACTGCAAAAATTCCAGTTATCTACAATGACAATAGTGATTCTTTCTTTATATGGATAGTGACTAGCCATTGTCCTATTCTTTTTCTAACAATGGTTTTGATTTTCTACTAGAATTAACTCCTAGCAATTTTTGGTGAAAATAATTAAAGTTGTGATGATAGACATATTTCTAAAAGCTCCAAACATATTAGAATTCCATTGGTTTCTCCTCGTGTTGCATGACATATAAGGATTGCATGTTTCTATTTGAGATTGTAAAATTGCAAACCAATGCTTCTGAGCCTACACAACCTTCCTTGCCTTTACCCTGCTACTCCTATTTGAGGTATAGTTTATCAAAATCTTCACCTAAATAGTCTCCTAGACCATGAGACTGATTAGGCAAGAACAATGACTAAGTGGAGATTCCAACGTCTTTTTTTTAGTTTGTTGTTTTCATATACTTTTTTATATATATTTTTTTCATTTAAGATGGATTTATGCTAATTTTAATTCTTTCACAAAAAAAGTGACCTTGACCTAAAGCTGAAAGATTCTAAATTCACATTTTCAAATGTAAATCTTAGACATTTTTAACTATAATTCCCGGTAAATCAAACCTTCCATGTTTATGGTAAAATTATGGCAAATCACAACCTAGGCAACCAAGTCCATATATCACATTGTAGCTATATCCAATACATACTTATAGTTCCCATTAACAAATACATTTGTGAGGTGAATTAGTTGGAATATAATATTATAAATTCCCATAATCATGCTCAACAACCTTGCCACATATTTCACCACATATTTCTACAACCTCCTGCTCCTCCTCCGTCAAGGTGATTGTAAATATAAATGGGAGGAGGTGGAGTTAAATGATGGAAAGCAAGATTCCCAACTAACAGATCGACAATATGGGGTTGGTTTTCTTTCGCCAGCTTTGTGAAACAACGCCATGAAACCTTTTAAGCTGCAAGAGCACACAATATCCCACCCGAGACAATGTACCATGATCAATTAAAAAAACGTTGCTCACCCTTCTCCTACTCCAACTTGTCCTCGGCTTCCACTTGCTTAATTTCAATAAATGTCAATTTTTTGTCTATTACTGCTACTTCTGAAAAAGAGATCATCTTCTACTTTAAGAACAACTTCTTCATGTTTCCTGATTCTTTCATATAGTCAAATCCCATGCCAATGTCAAATTCTTGATACCCATATCTGAGTATAATGTTGCTTACTGGCCATTTTTTTCGGTCGAAAGAAACGATCTTTTTCCAAAGCGAAATGAAACTCTTAGCATTTAAAATCTAATGACACAACTTAAAACCATATAATGAAATCATAAAATTTGCATTAAAACTATTGTTTATTGCCATTTTTTTTTTTTAGGAAAAAGACCCAATTCTTTTTGGCAAAGTGAAATAATTAACCTTTTAAATCTAATGACAACTTAAAACCATATAATGGAAGCATAAACTACAACATCAACAATTATACAAATTTTGAAAGACTCGAACGAATAGGATTCCAAATCACATGGTCCTTACGGGAGTATTTCCTTTCTTGTAATGCTGGTGGAGGAAGATGCTATGGTAAACTGTTTATCTTTAGAATTGATCCAATCTAATCATATTGTTCAACTTTATTTCCAGTGGATTTCGTTATACTCTTTGTTGTCTTTAGCATAGTAGTTGTTTCATGAATTGTGGTCCGTTGAAGAAGTTGTTGTGGTCGTCTGAGGACTGCAAGTTGTTATATTCTAAAGAATGTATAATTTGTCAACCAAGTGTTAAGCTAAATGTTTATTAAAATTTATGTAAACACTTATTACATTAAAATATGATTTAGTATAAATTTTACTTACATATATATTTAAATAGTATTACATTTTTTTAATGTGTAAAAAGTTTTACAAAAGTATTGGATTCTTTCTTTTTAAGTAGATAATAGCATACCTTGCATGTTTTATAAATTGTCAAAATAATATGGTCAAATTTAAAATGTTATATGTTGTTTGACCTTTATTTATTCTTTTTTGTAAAAGCAAAAATAATAAAATAAAATTTTAAATTATTATTTATAAAAAAAAAATCACTTAGATACCACCAAAGATTGTATTTATTAATGGAGATTATTTGACTTTAGCATAAATATAAATATAGTATTATACCATGGACTTTGTTAGAAAACAAAAAAATGAGTTTAATTTTTTTTATTATTATATGTGATAGGTAGTTATTATTCTACATTTTTGTATGTTGTATGGTAATATATAAAAGATGCAATCTCTTTGACACAAATGAATCTAGCAGAAATATTTTCAAATTATGTTGTTTCTTACTTTTAAATTTATAGTTTTACACTAAACCACTAGATTTTGTTAATTTCTTCAAAGCATTATAGGTTGGAAGGTCTGTTTAAAACTACAACTCTAAATCATGGCGTTATTGTCCTTTCTTCATCAAATCTAGATTTGATATCAATCACAAATTTACACTCAATTGTTTGGTAATAGTCCAAAAACTTTGCTACTCATCTGTAATGTCCCTTTTTGAAACTTTTTAAATGACCAATTATTTCACTTTTTCCCCAATTTTGACCTTAACTAGTTTTGATGTCTAGACCTCCAAATTGACCCAAATGCTTCCAAATTTTCTCTGAAGGTACATGACTGATAATATAAATTAAATATCATGCTAATGTATGTTTTGTGACCTCCCAATTACTTTTTCAAACTTGTTTAATGTTATGTTCAAAGTAGGAGTCTTTACTAGCAAATTGGTGCTCCAATTCCCCCTGGGTAATTGCCAGAAATGGTTTCACAAATGATCCCAAGTCACTTGAATTTATGAACAGAGGTTGGGTATGTGTAAGGGACCTTTTCAAAGTATCATATGCATCATGGTTCAGTTTATATAGGATGTTATGACTCTTTCCAAAACAACTCCCAAGTCACAATTTCGACCCTTGGGGAAAATGCACCAAATCTTCTCCCAATGCAATAAAAATGAGTAAAATGGCTTCCAATGCTTAAATACTGAACATGAGACTTGAAATAAACATTAATTACAGTACATCCATCATACATTTGTCAAAGATACATTCCACCATTCGAAATAATAAGCATTACCATGGCATATATCAAAATGGAGTGGAAATGGTAATTGTTTACTCATTAAAAGTCATTTTGACATACAACTCTTGGGAATTTCGACTTGAAAATTTCTAAGAATGAAGAACAAAGCATATTGAACTAATTACAATCAGAAATGGACAATTAAAGGCTCTCCCAATTCAAAATCATCAGCATTACAATGGTTCACAACAAGATAGTGGGGAAATGACACTATTTCTTCATTGTTCGACATTTTCACATGAATTATTTTGAGTATTTAGACCTAAGAGTCTTCTGAACATGAAATACAGAGCATATACATCAGAAAATAATATAATTGACATTATAATCTTCCCCAAAGAGATCAATAGCTCACCCAAAGCGCAATCCCTCCATTGGCATGAATATGGTGTGAAAACTAGAAATAGTAGAGAGTGCTGCCATAGAAGAATCCACATGATTTCCTGTAGCTTACACCTGCAAATAAGACTCCATTAAATCTCCATGAAATATCCTTTTATTTTATAAACATTATTAGTCTTATAAGGTTCCAAATCCATCCATAAAACAAATCCAAGTCGAATTGGTATGGTTGCTCATGCTATGCCATGTGGCCTCTCTCTTCACCTTCCCTCTTCTCCCAAATTTGAGTAGGAGCCTCTTGGCCTTCTCCAACTCCAAAATTCAACCTCTAATATGCTCTATTCAGTCTTGACATGTCATTATGTCAGTATTGCAGCCTTCATATCTTACTTGTGTCATAATTGTCATAGAATCTCCGTCATTGGTGTCATAGATGTCATAAATGTAAGGGGAATCTAGCCAAGTGTCCATGAAACTCCCATTTGGCTCTTCCTCTCCCATGTAAGTTACAACTCATCTCAAATTCGACCTATGAAGTATATGGACAATTATATTATCCTTATAATCCATCCAAAAACATTAGGCTTCCCATATATTGGAATTTGCAAGAGAAAGATACCATTTAACATAGGAATTATAGCTAGTGTGGGCCCCATAGTCTCCATGTGTCTTCATGCTCCATTTCCACTTCCATTTTCTCTTGTATTTATTTAATAAGATACAATATTAAATATTTACCCCCTTCTAATGTCTAAACATCATTTATTATCCCCCTTATTCCAAATATCAAAGCTTCCACCCCCAACCTAGGAAACTAGTGATTTTCCTCCTTGGCAATTATTTGACTTTTAGCATCCATTTGACAACTTTCATGAATATGGAAAATGTGATTTGGCCATTGTGAGCCAATGTAAAATTTGGGACATTACAAATCCTCCCTTCCCAATATTGCTTGTCCTCAAGCAATTTCAAACATGGCTATTGAAGAACCTGCTTTCTGTATGATTCTTTGAAGTTGCTACTGAGCTGCCCACTTTGAGTCTTTGAGATTTCATGAATATTTCATAGAGGAACCACCATGCTTACTGCTGCATTACTCTGATTAACAACACCTTATTAAATGGGGAATCCATCTTCCATACTGCTTGTTTCCCAAATAATTTGAAATCAATGGGACTAAAAACTATCCCAGGGTCCCATTGCTTGCATTGCACTCCAACAATTAAGAGTGCTCTCCAACCCATACCATTTGGAAAGAGAATTCATGGATCCCATTTTCTTGTATGCATTCTTCCAAAAATCATGAGTGCATAATATCTATCATCAAAGTATATAACAACATAATAAGAATCTACATCAAGGAAGTGCCTCATCAAGAAATCATGAAAGTGCTTATACCTCTCAGTGAGTAGACTACCATTTTCCAAGTGCATACATTCTTCAAGTGACCAATCAAATATGATCCAATGACATAGGTGAGGATCCCATGTCCTATAATGCTGCTCCCAAAGAATTTAATATGCATCAAAATAATAATCAGCCATTATTTCTTTCATCCAAGAAGTGAATGAAGAACCTCCACCAAAATATGAACCAAATAAGGAGCAAATAAAACATGAAGACTTCAAGTGTCTCAAAGAAATCTCATCAATACACCCATGAATATGTATATCATCATGAAATAACAGAGGATGTTGCTTCCAATGAAAATTTTCCTCAACCATATCCCTCTTCACCCAAGTGTTGGATGAAGTTCCTCCAACATCAAATGAGCCAAGTGTTGAGCAATAAAAACCATGAGTCTTCAAGTGACTCAAATGAACATCATAGGTGCATCCATGTAGGTGTGCCTCATCTGAAAGTAACAAAGAATGCTGCTGAAAATGTGAATAATAATTTTATCCAATAATTACATCATAAAAAGGAGAAATAGAATGTCCATGCTCTTCATGTGGCACCATGAAAAAAAACCTTTCACCCATACTTCGTTAGGATGACTGCTGTAAAATTTAGAAGTGTAGGATGTAGGAGAAAGAACCAACTCACCCAAATGATCAGTAAATGAAAAATTGTCATAATGTGAAGTATCCATAGGGGTAGGATTATTCACCTCCCTATAAAATGCAAAAATTTCCTCATGGCTTGGTTACAAGTTGTTGGAATTATGCACTTCTTCAGAAATTGTGTAACCATTTTCAAGAGGCAACTCAAGTTCCTCTTCCACCATTACTAGTGATTGGATCTCATCACTATAATCCTCAAGCACATAAAGAACCTTCAATTTTTCATGTTTCTCATGATCCATCATGTCATGAGAATCCTCTAAGCAATCTACCTTATGAAAATATGAAACATCGGAGGAAAAACAAGTGTCTTGCAACTTTTCAAGAAGTTGCTCATTTTGAATTGTGAGCTTATCAATAACTTCATTATTCTTCAAGAAGGATTCATGTAACCATTCAATAAGCTCAATGAAATGTTTTCTATCAAAAATCAAAGACATGAAATTACCTTTGATGTTTCACATTGCTCTTTGGATCTTCTCCATGTCTTCAAGGAAGGATGGATCCTCCAAGGAAGTAGCTCTCCAACAATAATTTGATACCAATGCTTGAGTGTCATGGAGTATTCTAAGGGCCTCTTGGATCTTATTTTCATTCATCTTTAACAACCCTTCAAGAAAATGAGGCTCTTGCAAATGAACCTCCTCATCTTCTTCCTTCTTGCTTGGACCAACTTCATGAAGCTCAAGTGGTGATGGGGAAGTTGATCTTGTTTCTTCTTCAACTGCTACAAGGTATTCATTTTCATGTTTAATGGAATTTTAGCTTACAGTGACATTTTGAAATCTGATCTCTATGTCACCAACATAGACTTGTGAGGACCCATCAGTAGGTACTCCTTCATAGTACAAGCATCCATTAGTAGATGCTCTTTGTTTCATTTCCAAGGTAGCATGTGTCTCAAAATTATCTTCAGTATTTTCAATAAAAACTTCTTCATACTCATATGATGTCTCTTCATATTTTTCAGAGTCACTTGGGTTTGAATTTCTATCATCTTCATGTACTACTTATTCTACTCCGCCTATTTCATAACTAGGTGGATCATGGGTCTCCTCCTTTTTCTCCTTCAAACAAGCTAATGCATTTTTCTCCTTGGTTTTCTTAAAATCAATATATTTTTCCCAACTTTGGATAGCAAAAAATTAAAATCCTTTCATAATATTCTTGGTCATGTATTCAAATATAGTTTCCATGCTTTTTATTATGTCCTCACCATCATATGAGGTTCTCTTTTCATGCCTAGTCATAGTTTCCAAAAAATTGGCTTCTTCTCCTACTTTTTTTTCCTCTTCAACAAAAGCACTTTTTGGTTTCAATATATAATGGTGGTCCCTGAATTATTGTCCTAATAAATATCAGACCACATCAGGTTCCAAGATCATGCTCTGATACCACTGTAATGTCCCTTTTTTAAACTTTTTAAATGACCAATTATTTCACTTTTTCCCCAATTTTGACCTTAACTAGTTTTGATGTCTAGACCTCCAAATTGATCCAAATGCTTCCAAATTTTCTCTGAAGGTACATGAATGATAATATAAATTAAATATAATGCTCATGTATGTTTTTTGACCTCCCAATTACTTCTGCAAACTTGTTTAATGTTCTGTTCAAAGTAGGAGTCTTTACTGGCAAATTGGGGCTCCAATTCCCCCTGGGTAATTGCTGAAAATGGTTTCAAAGATGATCCCAAAGTCACTTGAATTTATGAAAAGAGGCTGGGTATGTGTAAGGGATATTTTAAAATTATCATATGCATCATGGTTCAGTTTATACATGCTGTTATGACTCTTTCCAAAACAACTCCCAAGTCACAATTTTGACCCTTGGGGAAAATGCACCAAATCTTCTCCCAATGCAATAAAAATGAGTAAAATGGCTTCCAATTCTTAATTGATGAACATTATAATTGTAATACACATTAATTACAATCCATACATCATACATTTATCAGATATACATTCCTTCATTTGAAACAATAAGCATTAACATGGCATATATCAAAATGGAGTGGAAATGGTAATTGTTTGCTCATTAAAAGTAATTTTGACATACAAATCTTGGGAATTTCAACTTGGAAATTTCTGATAAGGAATAAAATATAATATTTAACTGATTACAATCATAAATGGACAATTAAATTCTCTCCCAATTCAAAATCATCAACATTACAATGGTTCACAACAAGATAGTGGGGAAATGACATTATTTCTTCATTGTTCGACATTTTTACATGAATTGTTTTGAGTATTTCGACCAGAGAGTATTATAAACATGTAATACAGAGAATATAAATCAGAAAATAATATAATTGGCATTATAATATTCCCCAAAGAGATCAATAGCTCACCCAAAGCGCAATCCCTCCATTGGCATGAATATGGTGTGAAAACTGGAAATAGTTGAGAGAGAGTGCTGCCATAGAAGAATCCACATGATTTCCTGTAGCTTACACCTACAAATAAGAATCCATTAAATCTCCATGAAATACCTGAGTGGCCTTTCGAAACACCAACTAGGATGGGAATCTTTCACCCTCGAAATCGGCTTAAGTAAGAAAACTAGTCATCCACTAGCTCTCACAATTCACAAATGAGCAAAAGCTTCTTCTCATGGATGATCCCTGTATTTTATAAAAATTATTAGTATTCTAGGGTTCCAAATCCATACATAAACAAAATCCAAGTCGAATTGGTGTGGCTGCTCATGCTATGCCATGTGGCCTCTCTCTTCACCTTCCCTCTTCTCCCAAATTTGAGTAGGAGCCTCTTGGCCTTCTCCAACTCCCAAATTCGACCTCTAAGATGTTATATTCAGTATTGACATGTCATTATGTCAGTCGGTCAGCCTTGATATCTAACTTGTGTCATAATTTTCATAGAATCTCCATCATTGGTGTCATAGATGTCATAAATGTAAGGGGAATCTAGCCAAGTGTCCATGAAACTCCCATTTGGCTCTTCCTCTCCCATGTAAGTTAAAATTCATCCCAAATTCGACCTATGAAGTATATGGAAAATTATATTATCCTTATAATCCATCCAAAAACATTAGGCTTCCCATATATTGGAATTTGCAAGAGAAAGAGACCATTTAACATAGGAATTCTAGCTAGTGTGGGCCCCATAGTCTCCATGTGTCTTCATGCTCCATTGCTACTTCCATTTTCTATTGTATTTATTTAATAAGATACAATATTAAATATTTATCCCCGTATAATGTATAAACATCATTTATTATCCCCCTTATTCCAAATATCAAAGCTTCCACCCCCAACCTAGGAAACTAGTGATTTTCCTCCTTGGCAATTATTTGACTTTTAGCATCCATTTGACAACTTTCATGAATATGGAAAATGTGATTTGGCCATTGTGAGCCAATGTAAAATTTGGGACATTACATCATTCCTTTATCTCTTTGAAATAAGTGAACATTGTCCTCATGGAAATACAAGTACATTGCAAGAAGGCTCATTATATAGGTGTATGTATGTTTTCTCGTGTCATTTTTTAAAACTTTATATAACTATATTTAAGATTTGAGATTTTAAACTTAAACATACCTAATATTCAATGTTGCAAACATAATGAATACAATACAGGGTGTTTCATGTTTCAAGCATATACTTTACAAGTGAGCACGTCTAATAAAGAAAACCCAACCAAATCCCTTCCAAGCTATGTTTTTATGGGTATTTCATATAATCTCTCTCTCATTTTGAAATTTCATATAATCTTCATTTCGTTTTGTAATTTCTCAATTTTGTATTATCAAAATATATTATAAGACTAGTAATAGATTTACAATTGTTAAGTTTACATGTGGGTAGACATTAGATTGAAGGATCTATTTTTGGTGTTATTATGAGCCAGGGCCCATTCTACAACAATACAAAACTTATGTGACTCAATAAATGGCACGTGTTTTAAATGAGGAATTTAAAGTGTCATGTATACATGCATGTATACTTTGGAACATGTTTTTAATAAGGAATTTAAAGTTCCATGTATACATGCATGTATACTTTCCATCCTAGGGAATGTGATATATACAATATATTTCCCAAACACTTTGCAAATCATATGACATTCGTCAGTGGGAGAATAAAACTTCAATTTATATAATCCAAATTAAATTGCAAAACTTAATGATAATAATGGATAATGATTTACTTAGGGATACTAATGGATGGCTCAAACATGGATTTATCAAATGGATACAAAATTTATATAAATATTTTTTGTTAAAGTATTGTAACTTTGGAAGATATTCTTTTGTAATTTTGTTGTATTCTCCTTTGGAGATGTCTTTGATGTAATTGGTCATGTAAAATTCATGAGGTAAACCCTCCATTGTAAGTTGGGGCAATAGTACCCAAGTGTCAATATAATAAATACTATTTGTGGTGTCTAGTTGGACAAGTGGGCCCAGTCAATTAGAGAAGTCATCATGTTAGGTTAGAGGGCAAGTCAACTGAAAAATATAAATAGGTGATGCGCCTCTCTCATTCTCACACATCTTACACTCAATTATTGCGCTGGAAAGAGAGAGAGAGACAGAGAGAGAAAGTTTCTACTGTGGAAGATGAGCAACTATTCTTGTTGCTGGGGTTTTACAATGTCTTGGTCGAATTCTATACTGAGGAATTTTTGCGGAGTTTTCTCCCTTGTGGTTTCCCCAAGGAAAATCTTGTGTTCTCTTGTGTTGTTGCATTTGTCATTCTTTCAGTGATCCTTTGATTATGGGATGATGCACAATCATGGACTCCTTTAAAGACACTTTAGATGCCACATAATACTGAAAAAACCTGGAACCTCTGACTTTAGTTGACAATTAAGGGTACTTCCCTAACGGATTTGAAGATGAAGTAAAAAGACAAAAGATAGGTAATTGAATCAGATTTAATAATATATAACATTTATGCAGAAAAAATATGTGTAAATGATTGTAAAATTAGTTTTCATTAAATTAGGTTTTCAAATTTTCAACACATCATAACATATATGTTTGTGCGGGTGCAGCACTATATGAGGTAAATGATGTCAATTTGGGATAAAATATTGTAGACATATAAAGGACATATGGGCCTAGTGCAACATTATTTATTCAGAATTTTTCACGAATTATTTTTATTATTATTAATTATTGAAGTCGGAAAAGATTGAAATGAAAATGTTTTGTGTAGGTGCAACACTTTAGGGGAAAAAATTAATGAAATCCTTGATTTCTATATATAATATTGTAGAGCTCGCTCTCTTCTATTGCACCATATAGTTTTCTTGGGAAATGGTGAAGGAAATCAAAAGTTATATAAAAAACAATCAATGTATCTATTTTCAAAAACTGACGTGTGTCATTTAGAAAAGTAATAATAAATAAATAAAACATGCATTTTAAGGAAAAAATTACATATGCAGAATCGTAAGATCATACTCTACAATATTCTATGTTTTCATAAAAAATATTGTGTTTGTCGTAGAAAAACATGCAATCGAAACTAAGCGTATTGATAGAGTTCTAAAATATAGGCAATAGCCCTGGTTTATTTGTCCTAGCCAATAGGTTCGGTAGTCCTAAGCTATTTTCAAACATAATTCCAAGCCTTGTTCCCGCCAATTTTTTAAATTTTAAAAAAATGCATTTGCCTTTTAGCAGTATACATATCACATATGCGATATATCACATATGCCCTATAACACATATGTGTTTTAGCTTTAGTAGCTTGGTACGAGAGTAAAAAAGAGTTTACCAAGTTAGTGGATAGGATTTGGGAGAAACCCCATCTAAAAAGAAAAGATCATGGTAATTATTAGCCCCTCCAAAGCGGTTTAGTGTGGAAAAAGGATGACGCTTAGCCTAAAATTTGTGAATGGTTGTGGATAATGAGGTCATATTGATGATGATGGTTAGAGTCCACTCAGACCAAACTTTGGTCTATTGGACCCAAAGAAATCCATTATTTAGTTTGTTTTAAAATTGTATTTCTATACTCAAAAAGATTGGAGAGAAGTGTCCCGAGCTCACTATAACTTTGACAAGTTAAAAGGCTAGGAAGGTCAGAATTACAAAAAAGATTATGAAACTTAGATCTAATGTGGGTGTATGTAGGGAATTCTAAGAGGAAGTGTTTTTCATCCTCAATGTTCATATTCTCATAGAGATGGTAGATCCTTTCTACCCATGGTGTTTTAGGAACTGCCCAACTACCAGTTTCTCTATGAAGCTCATGAGAGTTCGTTCTTATCTTGGCTATATTAATTTTTTTCTTTAAACTAGTTAAAACCAAGAGATACTCTTGATCTTCTAGAGCAGGGTTGATGACCTCCTTATAATATCTTAATTTTCTTTAATCCTCTAAATCTTTCTCATGCCACATTTTCTTCTTAAACTTAGAAGTGACAATATTTTTAATGTTATTTATAATTTGCAATGCAACATTTTCGTCGATCTCCCAACAGTTTAACCAAGCCCTGGTATCTTTATACCAACCCTGCTTGAGCCTTAGGTGGTTTTGGCTGGAATTTAAAGGTAGTTTAAAAAGTCTATGGTCTCCCATGTTATTGATTTTGTGCTTGTACAACATGAGCCTAGTCATATCTAGGCTCTTGATGGGGGAAATACACACTTCTATAAGGAGAATAGGGTAGGGTGTATTGATTTTAATTTTGAGTTTATACGTTATAAAATGCTTATGTATTTGCTCAATATTTCTCCAGGATTATCTAGAGATGTTGCAACCCCACACCTCACACCCATACAAGATAATGGGATTGACTAAATTTTGAAAGAGGAGCTTCCTTTTATCCCACATCACAAGGTTTGCTGCTTTGCAATAATTTTCAAGACCAAAATAAGCTTTCCACCCTCCATTAATCCTCTTATTAATGTTATAGTTCTAGTTGAGCTTGTGATGAATATCAATTCCTAGGTATTTGTAAGAAGACAATTCCTCCAATTTTCTATTTTCATACATAAAATTAGCGTAAGTTTCCTTCTTGGACTTAATAATCATAATTTTTGTTTTGTCAGTGTTAACAGTCATACCCATGGTAGAGCAAAAATCCTTAAGAATCCTTAGTTTCTTATCAAGATCAGATGGACACCTTTCCAGAAGAACAATATCGTCAGCATAGAGAAGAAGCATGATGACTATTCCAGCTAATATCATGCTAGCACAACCTGCTTCCTCTAAAAAACCTTCTAGCTTATCTATGTAAATGCCAAAAAGGGTGGGGGAGAGGGGGAAACCTTGTTTAACTCTATATTACATTTAATATTTTTTGACCACCCCTCATTGGTCTTAAATTTAGCAATGACATTCTCGTATAACCTTATTGCGGCAGCTCTCAACTCGAAAGGAACCTTTAGCTCTTCTAATCTGTTATGTAGGTTACTTCTAGGTACCGTGTTGAAATCCTTTCTAAATTCCACGAAGCAACATAAGAGATTGGATTTATCATTATGACACTCCTCCACAATTATCCTAAGCATAACAAGATGGTCTGTTGTATAGTGTTTCCTTCTAAAACCCGCTTGGCCTTTAGCTTGCTTATCTTCACTTTTAAGCCAATTGTTGATCTTCTTTTCCAAAATATTACCATATAACTTGTCTAAGAGAGGGCTAATCATAATTTTACGGTAATTAGAGGGGTTGTTTGTATCCCCACTTTTAAAAGTAGGGATAATTAGGTTTTGAGTCCAAGGTTTACGGAACCCTTTCTTCATCGCTTGATTGAAAAGCTTGTGGATGTGAGGGTTGAGGACAGGATCTCCAATTTTTATTATTGGAGGTTCAAGGCACTTGTCTATGGCGCTTAAGACATGGAAGTTGCTTTTTAGACTTAATGATTGATTTTTATTGCCTAACCTTTCTCTAAAGCTCGAAACTCATATCTAAAACTAAAATATTCCTAATGGTAACAACACATCCATTATCAGGATAAGGATTGCGAGATCATTTATGTTGTTTTGAAGCATTATTTTTTGCCATGGACACACAAAAGCATATTTTAGGGCCCAAGGCCAAGGTGTCAACTCTCGACTATGTTGAGGCTCCACGATGTATACATCGTGCTCGATAACTCATAATCATACTAATATTCCCACTTGGAGGCCAAATATCTTCTTAAGACGTGATTTTTTTCGTTCAAGGAATCATTCTTGGGTCAATATTCCTATAACATTCATTTAGGGCCTACGAATTAGGGTTTCTCCCACAACTATGTTTGAACCTTGATATCCATGCGTAGTTCTCCAAACATCCTATTATTTCTAATTACCCCACATGGAGGATACGGTTATGCTCATGAGGTCATGTATGGTGGATCAAATTTCATTCTTAAAACTATATTCTAAGAAGTTTTCTTTATGGTACAAGGCCTAGGTTTCCTACCTTAACAATGTCCAAGACCCATGGATTCATATCTACTATCAAAAACCTCCTAACAGAATCCATGTCACCACTCGAAGGAAAGGGTAACTTCAAGAGGTCATGGTTGGTCATTTGAGGTGCTTTTCATGGTCATGGATTCCTAGAAGATTTTTTTAGAGTCCAATCCCAATGTTTTCTCCCCCAACAATGTCGAAGGCCACACGACCCATGCCTAGTGCTTGTAAGTCAAGTGAGGTGATTCGAGGTATCATTTTAGGCCTTAGAGACCCATGTGTAAGGCCTTGAGACCCATGTATACTATTTAAAACCTATCGATGGCATGATTATCCCCATTTTTTGGGTAGGGATACCATCATTAGGTCCTCTGTGGTAGTTTAAAGTGTCCTTATTTACCTTCAATGACTAAGGGATTCATTTAGGGTCCAAGGCTTGGGTTTCCTCCCCTTTCCATGCATATGGCCTCGAGACCCATAACTACTGTTAAAAAAATCCCAATTTCTCGCATATCCCTAATCTAAGGCCAAATACCCCCTGGAGACGTCATGTGTGGTGTCTTGATACATTATTCTTTCTTGTGGATCCCTAGAAGCTTCCTTTACTGTCTATGACCCAAGTTTCTTGAACGCTCAACCATGTCAAGGATCTCTAAACCCATCCTTAGTGCTTAAAACAACCTAATGGTGTTAATGCCCACACACAAATATAAGAATGCCCTCAAGAGGTAACATATGGTGGTTTAAGGTGTTATTGGTGGTCCTAGATGCCTAGAAGCTTCATTTAGGGCCTAAAGTATAGGTTTCATCCCTTGACAATGTATAAGACCCCAGGGCCCTCCCTCCCATTTATATTTATTCCCCACCCACCAATCCCTTCCCTTTATATGTGTCCTCCCTCCAATCCCCCCTCTTGGCCTTTCCCATACCTCCCTTCCCCTTATATTTATCCTCCCTTCATCCCCCCCGTATATGTCCCCTACCCATCCCTCCCTCCCATGATTCCCTCTACACCTTCCTCTCCCTCCTTTGACTCCCCCCCCCCTCCCTTGAATTTGAGTCTATTAGAGTCTGTATTGAGTCAGTATTGAGTCTGTAACAAGCATGTATGGGATTTATATTGAGTCTGTAATAAGATTATAAAAGGAGGAACTCAAGTTGTAAATGGGTTATCCAGTTAGCTAGTTCTTTCTTAGATGTTTTTGAGATGATTAGTTGACACAACAATTTTGAGTAAGTCTCCAGACTCTTGCAAAAGACGCTTGAGCTAGACTAGAGATGGTTAGTTTTGGTTAATGAATCTGTATATTTGAGCGCATCAGAGTAGTGTTTCTGCAGTTGAGTGCGCAGACAGAAAGAGAAGGTCGAGTCGATCTAGGTTGTGTGCGTATCATTACGTAGGAGTAGAGTAGAGTGATAAGGATAGAGAAGAAAAGAGAGCATGAGAGGGAGTAGAAGTATGTCGAGATAAAAGAGAAGATCTTGAACAAAGTCTGTAGCTTTATGTACAGACAAAAGGTGCATCTATTTCCTCATGCCAATGCCAGATGAAGAGCACCTTGTGGTTTTTTCCTGGATGGTTTTCCACGTTACATGTTGTGTATATGTGTGAATGTTGAGTATCTTAGACAAATGCATATTTACTGTGTTTAACAATTGATTGTTTATTATGCTATAGATGGACAGATGTGTGAATTCTGCATTTCAGTAATGAATATGTCGATGATGTCTGTTCACTGTGTGTTGCATAAGATTGCATAAATAAGGGTAAATCATACTTCGATTTTGATATATATAATGTGCAAACCACCAACCCACCTTCTCGTTCTTCATTGGAAACCTTGGCATAGAGCCAGGGACCTAAAACACCCTCCCACACAAACTGTGGACATGTGGTTCTGCCAGTTACCCATAAAACTGAGATATCTCAGGTGAGACGGCATCTATGTCGCAGGTGTTATCAGTTGGGCTCTGCTCCGTCAGGTTGATATCTTGGGCTTTGTTGTGCTGACTAAAAAAATGGTTGAACCTGGGTCGCAGGGAGAAAATACAACATAATGACTTCAATATTTTCTCTGGTAAACATCTCTTCTAGAGTCTTATTCCCAAGGGTACTTTGGGAGATTCTATTATGTACATATATTGTTGTTTTGGATGCTTATTCCCATAGGCACATAGGTAGATCTTGATCATGGATCATAGATTTTAAATCTTCTATGATATATCTATTCTTTATTTTTGTCAAACCATTTTCTTGTGGATTATAGGGAATGGTGATCTCCCTCTGAATCCCGGCTTCTTTGTAGTACTCGTTGAATTCACTTGATGCGAATTATCCTCCATTATCTGATCTTAATATCTTTTTCCTCTTTTCAGAGAGGTTTTCTACAAAGGCCTTAGTCTCTTTGAACCTTTCAAACACTTCATCCATCATCTTCAATAAATAGATCCAATTTTTGTGGGAGTGGTCATCAATAAAGGAAGCATAGTAAACATACCCTCTTAATGAAGTAGTTTGCATTGGATCACATATATCTAAATGAATAATTTCTAAGATCCATTTTGCTTTGATGTCACTGTTTGGATAAGGGTTCTTAGTATTCTTTCCTTGTGCACATCCTTTGCACACTCCTTCATGATTTATCTGAATCTGTGGTAACCCTATCAAAACCTTGCTTACAATTGTCAATTCTTTGTAATTTATATGAGAAAGTATTTTGTGCCATATCTCACATGGGCTTATGGTACTAGTCATCAATGTTGAATCTACATGTCCCTTTAATTTGTAGAGTCCCCCTTCTTCAACTATAATCACTACTGCATCATCTATATTTTTTCCTTTTGTCCACATGAGTACTTCTCCACCCACAAAAGCAACTCTAAACCCTTTCTTATCTAAGGATGATATAGAAAGGAGGCTCTTCTTTAATCCTGGGACATATAGTAAATCCTTCATCTTCATGTACTTTCTAGAGTCCAACTTATAGGATGCTTCTCCCATTCCTTTGATGGGATATTGGTAATCATCTCCAACCATTACGTTGTGTGGGGACTCCTTTTATACAAGACATGAGAGCGAGTCCTTATAACCTGTCATGTGCTTGGAGCACCACTATCTACTATCCAGGTGTCATTCCCAAGTGATACTGAACTTGTGAGTGCAGAGATCAAGAAATATTCTTTACATGAATCTTAATTTTCTTTATCTCTTTCCTCATCTTCTTGATCATTGTCTTCAGCAGCATGAGCCTGGAATCTTACGGTTCTTGTTCTTGACCCGTTCTTCCTTCATGGGACAATTTATAGTAATGTATCCCATCTTATGAAAAGTGAAGCATTCATTATTTGAGAAGTCTTTATTGAACTTATTAAACCCTTGAGATTTTCTAGGAGGATGGTCCTAACTCTTTCTCTTGTTCTTTCCATTGGTATGGACTGCCAAATCTTGATCCTCATTTTCATTTAGCTTCTCTTCTCTAGCTGTTATTCTTTCTTCTTCTTGAACACATTCTTCCATAACAATCAGAACTTGGTCAGCCTTCTTCTTGAACAATTTTATTGAATAAAGGATTCCCAATATCTTAGAAGACCATTCAAGGTGGTCATTATAATTTCTACTTCTTCAACCATATCACCAATATCTTTCATCTGCTCCTTGATTTGAGCTACTCTTGTGAAGTTTGATTGCATGGTTTATGAGTTTCGAGCCTTTACACTTCTGAGGTGATTCATCAAGGTCATATTTCTATTAATAGTTCTTCCTTCAAATAAGTTGGATAGAGCATCAAACATTTCTTTTGGTGTCCTCCTTGAGGATACTTGAGGAATCAAGTTATCTTTGATGGATTCAACTATGATCCTCTTAGCCTTGATCGTATCCTCCTTATATTTGGCCTTAGCTTCATATTCTTTTGGCTCTACAACTTCCTCCTTTATAAATCCTTCTAGGTCATTTTCTTATAGGATTAGCATGATCCGATACTTCCATGCTATGAAGTTTTCAGCACCCTCAAGCTTCTCATCTATCTTGGTACTCTTTGTCATCTTTTAACAAAATGAGAACTTTAAATGGAATTAGAGGAAGTAATCCTAACTTGTTGAATACAACTTATGGATGGCCTTCTTCAGCATGACCTAGGGTTTGATGAAGAAACCCTAATTTTATAGATCACTGGTAGGGATGATGATGGAAAATACGCGCCATCCCAAGATGAGCTAGACTATATCTTTCTTTTTCTTAGATTGATAATGGAGTATCAGGAAAATTGAATCCCTATTTCTTCTCAACAGTAGTGTCTAGCCCAAAATTGAAAATTATTGGAATTCAGTTATGTTTTCATAGAAAGATGCACCCTTCTAGGGTGAGTTGAGTGAGCCCTCTTTTCTGGTTAATCTGTCTAGGTATTTTTTTGGAATAAAAAACCCTAGTTGTGTAGTGTCTCCTTTTAGGGTGGCTCTGATATTATGTTAAGTTTTCTTAATTGCTTATATGATATTATAAAACAATTTACAATAATAGGATCACTGAAAGAACAACAAGAACAATAACACAAAGAACACAAAAATATTCCTCGGGGAAACCATAAGGGAGAAAACCCCGCAAAACTTCCTCAATATAGAACTCAACTAGAGCAGCATAAACCCAATGCAAATGCTTCTCTCTTCTTCCTGACACACTTCTTCTTCTCTGTCTTGCAAAATTGCTTGAGTGAAGTGTGTACAAATTAAGGGTGGAAGCTCCCTATTTATATTTGTCTCTTGACTTGACCTAGAACCTAGCAGGGATGACTTGTCTAACTGACACGGCCGACTTGTCTAGTAATACACCAAAAATAATATTTATTATATTGACACTTGGGTACTATTGACCCGAATTACATCCGTAGGTTTACATTGATTCTTTTAATGACTCTTACTTGACGAATCTCATATCCTGAAGGTGGAATACAATAGGTACATCTGGAATATCTTCCGAAGTTACAATACTTTAACAACTGACATTCAGAAACTCCATATCTTGCTAAATGTATGGGGACAATCCACTGACCTACTTCAAAACATTTAATTTCTATTCTTCTTGAACAAAAATTCTAGCCATGAGTCGATATAACTCGTCGGTGTAGCTCTGCATGGACTGGTCTTTCTATTTCCTTAGTTGTTGTCAATTCTTATAGTGTTGTTCAATGTACATGGATGGGTAGAACTCCTTCCATTCATACTCAAAAAAATTCTCCCATGTCTCTGTGGGGTCTTTGTATTTCTCCATCTTTGTCGATAGGTTCTCCCACTAGCATTGCACAGAGGTCGACATCTTTAAGGATGCAATGGTGATGTTTTCATCTTCTGAGAGTTTGTTCACAGACTAATAGGATTCCAATTGTTGTACCCAATTGTCTACGGATTCCACGTCAATCTTTCCTTCTAGATTCGGTATGTCCAAGTTCATTTGCACCTTGAATGGACTGATTTTATTGGAGTTGGATCTCGTCAAGTATCCTCCTGATATCGAGGCGCATCGTGTTAGAATCTCATTGAACTGGGTGAATATTTCAATTTGTTGTTGAGCTAGTGCTTTCTCTATGAGTTGATATGTCTCATAAGTTGCATGTTTATTGTTTGTTTCTCTGGCCATCTTCGTTCTAGTGGTGCGAGTAAATAGATACTCTAAATTTGAAGGTAGTGTCTACTTGGATTGATGAGTTTGCATGCATATTTGAACATGCATAAGTTAGGTTACCTCAACAGAAGTCTCTACAAACGACTTAAGAACAAACAAGCTCTGATACCAGTGATCCGATCACGCCCAGATGCACGACGTGGACAATAGTTAGATTGTATGAATCGAGTATCATTATGGAGGAAGCATATTAATAATAAGAAAAGTAGGAAATACACTGCACACAGAAACACACACACAAAGACAATATGCAATAATTTGAACCAATCTATGTTACTTCATTACTGCTACATTACTGTTGTATGTTACAATAATGTACATGCTTAAATAGAGTGTTGAGAACGCTTTGGTTGTCTTCCTGTTACGTTCAGTTACAATAAAAGTTGGAATGGATCGTAATTTCAACCATTGCGGAAGACTAGAAGACAAAGAGACAATTTGTTATAGTTCTTCAGTCATCGGTGTCGATGATGCATGTCGAGACGTTGAATATGTCGAAGTCGATATTGAACCTGTCGAGGTGCGAAGCTTTTCAAAGTCGATGTTGAACCTATCGAGGTGCGAAACTTTTCAAATTTGATGTTAGCATCTGTCGTCTTCAACAAACAATGCCAACTACTGGGTGGATCAATTTTGGTAGCAAAACACGATGTGAAAAAGGAAGCAAAAATTGGTGCAATTTTGGAAGCAAAAAACGGTGCATATTTGGAAGTAAAACGTGGTGGAAAATGGGATACTAAAGTGGTAGCACATATGGATGCTAATTTCAATGCAAATATGGCACGAAAATAGATGCTAACTTGGCTTTGTTAAGGACGCAAATATGGCACTAATGGGGACGTAATTTAGGAAGAAAACACAGATGATCTCTAAGAAGAAAAATAGGAATTTATTTAGGAAGAAAACCTTGACGTTGTTTAGGAAGCAAAATTGGACGATATTCTAGAAGCAAAAAAAAGGACTTTATTTTGGACATCATGAATGATATTATCTAGGAAGCAAAAAAAATGGTTTTTGAGACACTTTATCTTTTGTGGTTGATATGTCCCATTTAAAGTCTACTTCAACCACTCAATGTTAAAAAAAAATCACTAAAAATGGATGCTAAATGGGATGCTAATTCCACGATTTGTTGTAGTGTTTCCTTTTTTACCGTCATAACATGAAAAATAAACAATATAAGATAACAATAACACAATGATTTTTCAATGTGTAAATGATGAAATAAAACATTTACATATCACTCTTTGTTGCCATCACCCTCATTATATTTCTTGGTTGGCATGATAACACTGTTGTTCTAAAAAATATGTTTAGATCTAGGATCATGTCTTAATATGAACCTCCAATACCTATCCAACACATACAGATAAAAGAACACTTTGTTGCAGTGTTTTGGGAAAACATAAGGCTCATTAGTTCCATCTCACATCCTTTGAGAGTTGATACTGATATCAACCGATTATAACAATATTCCTTTACATTGTTCCTATTGAATGTGTCCCACCACTTGCACCTAAAAATAACGCATTGAAAAGATGAGAAGTCCACTTGAGTGATATCCTATATCTTTCCAACATAACCTAATTTCCCTCCTTTCAGGTTTCGATCATGTAGGCTAGCACGACTAGATTAGTCGAACTCGACTTCCACTCCACAACCTTGTGTAAGACATCCATCATTGGCCTCCTCAATGCGAAAATAATATGCATATGCCCAAATAGATGGGAACAAATGAACCTATAAAAAAGTGAACAAATGATGGTGTCATATGTCTAATAACCCAACCATTCATATATTAAACATAGATGTTAGAATTCAAAGGTGCATTATGAAGTTAGAAATGTATAGAAAGAGATAATAACCAAGTTGTTGCACCCAATCCCAATGTTTAATGCATCATCATCTTCATGTTGGTAACCTCTAGATGCACCATATTTCTCTTTGACTTGGTCGGCAACCCAATTGTTGGGATAAATCATTGACATTTTTTTTAAAATGATATGGAAAAGGAATGCTTTTGCTATTCAACCATCTAAATAATTTTTTGTCAATGTCCCATTTCTCTTCTTTTCATACAATGCGACCCACGGTTGTGTTGCCTCTATGTTTTAAAGAATGGATTTATTGATGACATCAATTTCTAAATTAGGTATTGTATTCATGGAAACTAAACGGCATATAATAGTAATATTAATATTTTAAATCATTAATAGTAATAGTAATAGTAATAGTAATAGTAATATTAAAAGGTCCCTCAACTTTGTGCAGTCTCATAGTAATATTAATAATGATAATAATTAACTTTTACTATGGAGTTTAAACCAACTCCATATTAGTATTAATATTCCACAATATATTTACCATAAAGTTTACTTAAAAAAACCTCGAGACATATGCTAAAACAATTCACTGTTCGTGTGCATTATCACTACTACCAACCTACTGTTCGTGTGCATTATCGCTACTACCAGCCTACCAGGGGCCATTGACAGGCCAGTTCCAACTTTATACATAAATTCCAATCACTAGGATGCATTTAGCTTAATTGTTTAGGTGGTGGCATTTGCCATCACGAGGACACCTACAACCTACAGGGATTGTTTATTCAGAGTTACAACTTTGAAGGTGAATTTGACGAAGTGTGGAATGCATTTAATGGTTACATCACATCACATGCTCCCTGTGCTTGCATATATTTGGAATGAGGTAGATTATCTACATCACATGCTTCCTTGCTTGCATATATATTCTTTTATAAAACCTGGTGAGTGGTGACCAAATGTAGCTTTGATTTGATGTTGACTGCTGAAAACTTTGCTCACATTATTTGGCTGGAGACTCATTCACAAATTATTTGTTTGAGAGACTTGTAAGTGCAATCAGAGTTTATGTTGGGAGACTTGTGATATGAATCATTATAATATGCATACTATAGAATATATTTTTGTGATATGAATCCTGTCCATACGAATGAATGTTTGCTGATTGGACATTTCAATCCTGTCCATACGAATGAATGTTTGTTTGGAAATCAATACTGCTGACTCAACTCTCTCGACTCTTCAACCAGTTGGCTAGCCATTCCATCGTACGTTTCCATGTCTTATCCTCCTGCTTGCGGATTCCATCTCTTCGTCGTTTAGTGCGTGTCCATTTTTACCCCACACCACATGCTCAAACATGGACTTTACATTTCGTGACTCGTGATTGTTTATTCCGAAATTCAAGTTATAAGTTTGGGGGAGTTTTTGACTGGGTGTGGAAATTCAATACTCGATGGCAGCCAATATATGCGCGTGATTGTTTGAGTTAAAACTTTGGAGGAGCTTTTGACTGGGTGTGGAATACTCGATGCCAACCAATATATGCACGTGATTGTTTATTCCAAAATTTGAGTTATAAGTTTGGAGGAGTTTTTGACCGGGTGTGGAAAACTCGATGGCAGCCAATATATGCGCGTGATTGTTGCTTCTTGCTTGCTGCATAGATTTTTCTATAAAGTCTTTGATTCGATGTTGGGTTCTGGTGAGATTATTTGACTGCAGAGAGACTTGTGAGTGCAATCAGAGTTTGTGTTGGGAGACTTGTAAGTGCGATGGCCCTCTGGAGTCTCATTTTACATGGTCGGTCATGGGTTTGGAGAAGTGAAGTGGGAATCTGTTTAATTGCTTCTAATGGAACGTATTATTAAGAAAAGTCTCAGGTGAGAGATTCGCAGATTTCTATATTTTTATATGACAGTGTGGAAATGCTTAGCTTAAAAAGCTTTTTATTAAAACTTAAAAGACCTCTTATCCAAGACATCTCTGTGTTATCTTCTGGTCATACAACACAGAAACAATGTGGGATAATATGGCCTAAGATGTATCAAAAGTATCTAAACTTAAACTTTATTCTTATTAGCTCACTATACAATCTGTTTAGTACTGGTTTGAGAAAAAGATGGGTTAATCTGTCCTGTTGGGGTTTCTTCTAGGAATTTTTATTTGTCTATTGATTCTTGTCTTGGGAGATTTTTTCAGCATGTTTATCAGATTGCCCTTCTCTTTGCTTATATTAGTTGCATTGCATTTTGTATCAATTGGCACTCCTATTCTGGCCATCGTAAGATTGTAGTGATTTCATGTGTGGATGAAAACAACAAGTGAACTTGTATATGGCATGGGACATGGCATAGTCACAACTTTTGATCCTTGAATTTCCAAGTGACCTATTTAGTACATGATTTGTACCTTCTGGAATGTAAATATATTGTGTTTTTTCCAAAACAATATTGCATTTTAAAGTTTGTATAATTTTTCAATCGCAAATCCGAGATAAACAAACTTGCTTTTTAGACATCAGCATTTTGCAAACTGTCTCTTCATTTATGGTTTTTACTCAACCCTATTTGATGCAAACATGGTTACCCTTACACAAGGATGGAATATGGAAATCGGTTCTTTGTCGAGTAACTCGAAATAATATTTTATAGTGTTTTGGTTTTTCGAAATATGTTTGGGCATAATTTTCTTGGCCATCTTCCCTTAGTTGGGTAGTTATGAATCAAATCTCTTTAATGCTTAGCTAATAACTAAAAAAAAATTAATGGATCCAAATTGGATTGTGTTAAATTTTTTAATCAAGGGTGTATTTAATTTACTATGTGTTAAATTTTTTAATCAAGGGTGTATTTAATTTACTTTGGTCAATTGAAGTATAATTATGTATATAATTTTCAATCACTTAAGCGTTGGATGAATATATCTTGGGTAGTCTTAATATCTTTTTTTCTGGCATCAAGCCATTTTACCTTCTTCTTTTTTTTTGTTGGAGAGTGTTCTTACTTTGCATGGGGTTTGTAGTTGTTTTAGAAGTTATTACCTTTGTGGATTATGGCATCAAGCCATTTTACCCCTTTTTGTTGGAGGTTGTTCTTACTTTGCATGGGGTTTGTAGCTGCTTTAGAGGTGATTACCTATGTGGATTATGGCATCAAGCCATTTTACCTTTCTTGTTGGAGGGTGTTCTTACTTTGCATGGGGTTTGTAGCTACTTTAGAGGTGATTACCTTTGTGGATCAGGGAGTGTCCTTTTTTAAGGGTCAAAAGGGTTCTAAGACTCTTAGAAAATAAATAGGATTAGTCTATTTGTTAGACGTTAGTATATTTGTTAGAAGTTTTGGACTTTCTTGTGATTTTGTTTATCTAGATTTGGCTTTTTTTTTCCAGAATATGAATTTTGAAGTGCCCAAATCATGTTTTTGAATGCATAAATGGATTCTTCCTATGGTTTTTAATTTTTTTTATTGTACATAATGTTTCTTCTTTGTATTCACCGTTAGCCTAAATTGCTCGGTTGCTCTTCTATGTTGTTTTCTTTCATCCCTTGAGAATAGGTGGAGGAGTAGCATGTTAGTTGTTCCATCTGTCCAACTATAAAATAATGGACTCTAAATATTAGAGTTCCTTTGGCTACACTACTTAAGGAACTTCCCAAAACAATCATTGATATCCTTTTAGGGTAGATTTGTCCTTGATATCCTATGAAATAGGGGCTCGAGTGGAAAAATAAATCTAGATTTCTTTAAACATGAACATGAATGCCAAAATCCCTCTTCTACATGGAAATATGGAGAGGTGTCCATGCTAATAGGGATTATATGTTTTCCTTAGTCCATTTTTTTAACACTTCATAATAATGTCACACTAGTTGTTAAAATGTTTAGCTGGAGGAAGACTATAGAGTGTTTATTATAAATAAATTTTTCCTCCTAATTTGTAATCAATTCATCTTATTATCCATAACAACAAAATAAAATATTATTTACCCAATCTTTTATTTGCGTTCCAAATCTTAAATGTGTAGATGCCTTTAACTATTAATTATCTTCATTGTTGTTTTTCTTCAATAAGTAGCAGTCTATCTACAGAATTAGTAGATTGCCCAGCAAAGCGGTTGTGGAAGGAGAAACGTGAGCCTTGGTGATTAAATATTATATTCTCTTATTACTTGTCTATTAATATTTTTATTTGATATTCACTTGATCATATTTATATATTTCTGTTGTAAAGCATATTAGCAGATCATATTTATATATTTCTGTTGTAAAGCATAGTAGCATAATTGTGTTATATTGGACTTTTCTGTATGGAAATTCAGAAGCAGGCATAATACAGATATTGAAATTTCTAAGCAGGCATATACAGATATGGTAAATTTGCCTATTTTTTACATATTATAAAATAAGAACTATTTAAATTTTATTGTTTTATTTTTAGTTTTGTTTTCATCCTTTTATAATTAATTTTAGATTTTAAAGTTTAAAGATTTAAGTTTTATAAATAATTATCAATCTAAGAAACTATATTCAAGGACCTTATCATTTTTCGCAACTAGAAACACCTGAATCTGAAGGGTCGATCAATGGTTACTAATGGAGTCTTACACTATTGCATCCCGAGCAATGAAATACAAGATATTTTATGTGAATGCCACGTAGGATTTGCGGAGGCCATGTCGAAGGAAAATCTATTGGAAGGAAAAAAATTCAAGTAGGATTATGGTGGTCAGTTTTTTTTAAGAATGCCAAATCCTACACCATAACATATGATGTTTGTCAGTGGGTTGAGAACCCTTCTCGCTGAGACGATCTACAACTTCATCTAGTTTGTGTCCTTCAGCCGTTTGAAAAGTGGGCTATTGATTTTATTGTCCCCATAATCCCTCTTGTGAAGCACGCAAAAGCTTGTTACATCATTTCCACAATATACTATCTGAAAAAGTGGGTTGAAGCAGCTCCAGTGCAGAATTATTTTGTAGAAACAATAGCACGATTCATCTATAAGAATATCATTACTTGATTTGGGTGTACTACAAGCCTCACCAATGATCATGGAATGCATTTCATGAGAAACACAATTGCAACCTTGACAAAGGAATTTCTCATACAACATCATAAAAGCAACCCATACCACCCACAAGCAAATGCCACAATTGAATCCTTCAGCAATATTTTAGAGACAGGATTAACCAAAGTATGTTTCGCAAGCCAGGATGATTGGGTTGAAATATTCCCTACAGTATTATAGGAATACATAACCACAACAAATAAATTAGACAATCAAACCTCATTCCAATTGGTGTACAGAAGAGAAGTAGTAGTTATTGCCGAATTTTTCTATCTGTCTGTACATTGCACATGCAACGTGTGACCAAGGAAGATTCAATTGTGGAAATGATAGTAGAGTTAATGGAATTATAAGAGTCCCACTTCTTAGACTATTACCATGCAACCATGGAGAAAGAAAGATAGAAATGCCGGAACAATTGCCACATCAAGAGAAAGAACTTTGTAAAAGAAAACTAAGTTCTACTATATGAAAACAAGTTCTTGAAGAATTTTGACAAACTTCAAATGCATTGGGTGAGACCATTGATTGTTGTGGAAGTTTGAGATTCCAATTTGATTGAGCTTGCACAACTAGACAGAGTTCTTAAACAAGGATAAGTGAATGGTGCATGGTTGAAGCCCTAAATTTCTACTTCGTAATCCTGTAAGTCACCACCCATGTCACAGTGGGTGAGGTAGTATAGGATTTAGTGTTACCATTTTGGTTTTGATTGTCAATTGTGTTAGTTTGGTTTGATTTTTGCACCATTCCTTTGTGTTTTGTGTGCCATGTTAAAATTTTTATGAGTTTGATAGGTCAAACCATTCTATTCCAGGATCCTAGTGTCTTCACGTCCATATTTTGCTTAGCATAGCCTATGTTGCATCTTGTTGTTCAGTGTTAAAGAGCCATTAAGGCATGATTAGAATACATTTACCATTGTCTTGTGTGAAATCATTGCTTCAAATATTTGCATTTAAAGTTTGATATTGTCAAATCCTCACTATGCCTGCCACTAATGAAATGTCAAAACCCATGAAACTCTTTTTTCATGGTTAAATGATAAAGCGCCTAGAATTCATGTTCTATTGATCACTTTGCTCCAAATATTTGCATTTAAAGTTTGATATTGTCAAATCCTCACTATGCTTGCCATTAATGAAATGTCAAATCCCTTTATTTTCATGGTTAAATGATAAAGCACCTAGAAGTCATGTTCTATTGGTCACTTTGCATTATTGAGAATTGAATAATTTCCTCTTTTTTCATGGTTAAATGATAAAGTGCCTAGAATTCATGTTCTATTGGTCACTTTGCATTATTGAGAATTGAATAATTTCGTAGTTAGATTATTTTTTGCAAGAACTTGTGCAGTGCAATCAGAGAGCTATTTCAAGTCCTCCAATTCGTATTGTCTATCATTGCCATGTGCCAAAGATGGGAAAATACACGTATCCTAAAGCATCTAATAGCAAGGATGCAACCAAGTAGAAGGAACCCATCCACACTAGACTAATTGGTCCTAGGATCGAAATCATAGAGGACCTGCAAATGAAAGTCAACCATACCAAAGAAGTCAACTATGATTTTTTAGATGGGGATATGTATCCTGATATGAGCCCCAAGTGTTACATGCACTATGTCCCATTTGACAATGGAGACATTGAAGCAGTTTGGAATCTCAGGTTCAAACCACTACAAAATTCTATCTTAATGAACTTGAAGGACTTGACAATATTTGGCACAATAGGGGAAGTGATTAAATGCACACATTTCTTATTAAGGGAATTCACATCCACTCTCTATTACTCAATTGGTAATACCCATTCCACATAGATGACATCCACAAGTTAACATGATTTTCCATGGTTGGAGAAGAAGTCTCCACTACATTTCAAGGGGGCACAAAAGAAGAAGGGCAAGCACAGAAGCAAGCATGTATGATAGATATGGAATGAATGAAAAAGGAAAAGGTGTCAATTGGTGACATCAACAAGCCTAGGTCAAGATTTCTTTCTGAATCATCACAGGGATAGAGATGCAAAAATGTACAAAGGGGGAATGCACCCTCGACACCATTTCGGTAGTCAAGTTATGTGTCCAAGGAGTTCAACTAAATTGGTGAAAGTACCTCATGGACGAGAGTTTCTAGGCTTGCACATATGCCCACACATCTAGCATCTATTTTGTTTTTGACTATATAATGGTGGCCTTTGTTATGTGGCAATGGAAGTCAGCAAAAGGTCATGAATTTCTATTCCCTATGGATTACCAAGTTGAATCTCAACACTTCAAACCATAGAGAAGTGTTGCGACAACACAAATGTGGCCTTCAACAAAAATTTCTTCGGCCAATGGCATCATGATATGATGTCTACTGTCATTGTTAGGATTCGACGATAGCTTATAAACAACTACACAGTGAATATCTAGTTGGGGATGGACCATGACCACACCTTCCCACAACAACGTGGATTTGAGCCCAAATATTTCAAGGCAAAGGCGATACAATTCTGCATTTCTCCTAAAACTATTGGGATATTATTAAACCCACTCATAAATTAGGATAAAATAATTAATCAATTTTGATTAATTTCCTATCCACTAGCCTAGATAGTTGGCATCCACTTGCATCTTAAAGTCAACACCTACCATCTATACCCCAAGAATGCTTTAATTCTGATTTGGGTTGATCTTGACCACTTTATGGAATCCCATATATTTTGTTTTATTCTGTTTTTATCCATCTTTTATGTGGATAAGGTAAAGCTAGTTAACTAGGAAACTGGTCATTAGAGGAATTTTGAGGTCTAAAATGGGCCTCCTAAAGAAAATAATAAAATAATAGTTAAAATAATAAAATAATATTTATTAATTTTGGAGAAAGAAAAGAAAAAACTATTTTTTTCTTCGTACTTTCAACATATCTCCCTGTGTTTTTACTCAAATTTTGATCGGGAGAGTTCGTTGGATGAGGAATTTGATTTCACATCCAACGAGTACCCACACTCCATACTTTTGACGGACCTCGATACCACAAAAACAAGAAATACCTAAAAAAATGTGATGATGATGTCATCATCACATTTTTTCAGGTGTTTCTTGTTTTTGGGGTAGCGGGGTCCGTCAAAAGTATGCAGTGTGGGTGCTCGTTGGATACGGAATCAAATTCCTCATCCAACGAACTCTCCCGATCGAAATTTGAGTTAAAACACAGGGAGATATGTTGAAAGTACGAACAGAAAAAGTAGTTTTTTTTTACAAATATGTCAATTCAACCATTATAGTTGACTCATTTTATTGGAATTCTATTGGTTCTTGAATTCCAACTCACAAGAAATTATTGTTGACGCGTTTTCTTATAAGGCCTATTTTAGACCCCAAATTTCCTCTAATGATCTTTTTGTGCAAACCCATCCTCCATGATTTTCTCTCCATTTTCCAAGATTACCATGTTTTTCCATCACTATTGACAACTCACTCATGTTTTTTCTAATTCGTGAGGTCCTTGACAGATTTGGGAAGTGCTTTAGCCACCTATGGGGGTTTATCATATTTGGTAAGTCTAACTTTCTGAGCTTTCTAATTTGTCTCCATAAAACTCGATTTTACCTATGAGGGATGTACTATTTATGTATACTATTATTAATCATTATTCAATGGAAGGATACACTCCAATAATCATCTCTTCATTAATTTGATTCCCTCTCTTTTCTTCTCTCTATTTTTCCTGTGTATGCTTGTGAGAATTATCTTAGTACCAAGATCTATTTCGAGTTCTTCTTATTAGCATCTATGCTCATAGCATTGGAGCTAATATTTCTACATGGTATCAGAGCGCAAGGTTGCTCAAGTTCTACAGAGTTGAGGAGTGCATCTAGTCTCCTATCCCTCTTTGAAGAAGAGCTAGATTTGCTTACAAGATTTTCTCCTAGTTTTGTTTTGTAGATTGCAGAGGGTTTCTTCTTGAGTGCATCAACTCAAAAATATGGATTATTCCTCATCTATAACTCTTACTCCCTTCAACTATCACGAATGGAAATACAAAATTGGAATTCTATTGCACAGTAAGGGACTATACAAAGTTACTCTAGCTTTGGAGAATAAGCCCAATGATGTGATTGAGAAACCTAAGTGGCATAATAGGTTGGATGAAGCCTATGGATTTATTTTACTATCTATTTCTCCTGGAGTACTCTTTCATATAGATGGTTTGACCACTCCAAACCAAGCGTGGACCGAACTAGAGTCTCTCTTTGGAGTTCAAGATGAGTTAAGAGCACATCAATTGGAGATTGAGTTATTCTCACTAAGTCCAAGCAGTTTCGATTCTATTGAGGGTTTATTCACCAAATTCAAGTCACTTGTTCTAATACTAAAACATTGTGGGATTGAGAAGAAATATTATCAATTAATCATTTCCATTCTTTCTAAATTGGGTCTTGTTTATTCAGTTTTTGTGTCTACTTTCCATGCTACTAGGCTTGTTGTTCCTAAGTGGAAAATGCCTTCTTTAAATACTTTCTTTGATTCACTAACAAATGAGTAAGATAAATTGATCCAGATGAGTTTTCTTAGACCCTCCAATGGCAAGGATCATGCTCTCATGGTTCAAGGAAGAAAGAATACCAAATCCAAAGAAAACAAAATTGTGAAAGAGAAGAAGCCAAAGTCAGAAATTGAAGATGAAAGTTCGAAGTCTACTAATGAAGATTCATTAAAGAAGGTCAAGAAGAAAGCGAGAACATCCAAGTGTTCTTATCGCAGCAAGGGATTTCATTTAGAGAATAAATGTTTCAATAAGAATATAGGCATCATGTCTCATCTTCTTGAGAAGCACAAGATCGAAGTTCCAAATGAGCTAGAGAAGCATGTTGATTCTTCAAAACATTGTCATAGTGTGCAATTCCAAGGTGATATAACCTATGCCTTGAGTGCCAGAGTTAAATAATTTCCTCATGTCTTTGATCTATATTTAGTCTCTGATATATTAGAATCAAAAATATCATATCCTTTCTTTGATAAACGTCCTATCAGTCTACTAGATTCATCTCCCAAAAATTGTGATTTTTCACTAGATATTGACTTGTCTTTGAGCAACTCTTCCTCATTTCATTCACAAGATTATATCTCTGATTTAGAATATTGTTTGCAAGCTTATATGCACGTCATGACACAATTCATACTACCATCCATACCATCTACCATACCTCTAAATAATTCTAAGACTATACAAATCCCAAGTTCACTAGTTGATTCCTCATTGGTCTCTTATGCAGTGTTACTTATATTACATGGTTTGAAGTCTTTCTTATATTTCAGTGGTTGTTTATCCATGACCTTAGTAATATTTTGAATTATATTAAACATGTTTGTATCTGTTCTAAACACTTATGGTTCATATCTCAAGTCCATCCATCATTCATATTTTCTTACTCATCAGTTTTCCTCAGTTGCTCATACTTTTCCTAGTCTAGCCCTAAATCTGCATGGAATCACTGAAGCCTTTGTATTTTTTGTTCTATTTGCTAATGTTTCTGATATATCAAATTTTTATCAGCCTCATAATAGATCTGGGAAGGTGCTACATCATATTGGAAGAATCACATGTGACTCACATCACAATTTTGCAGCGATTCAGGGAATTGACTGTGTAACAAATTGTCATTATTTTTGTACTCTTTGGGAATGATTATGCATATATATCTTTTCCATTTCATATTTTTTTGTATATAACAGTTTTTTAGCATCAATAAGCTTTCAGATAATGCTCTTACTTCATCAATTGATGAGATACCAGGAGTCTCTCCTCTTCCTTCTTGTTGATTCAAATCTCTAGTGCATTATCATGGAGTTCATGATTTCTTCATCAATTCTTTCACCAAGAAGAAGCTCATTCAGATCATTCAAGTGAAGCTAAAGACCTATTGAATATGTATCATTTCAAATTGGGTGCCTTGTCCTTTCTTGCGAGAGGATTTTCCCCATGTGGTTTTTCCTCTTTCCTCATCTTTTTGGACATAATAATTGTTAAAGGGTGACCATAGCCTTGTTCTTGGGCCCTATATACACCTATATTTGTTTCATACCATAATAAAGTTAGACTTAAAGGGGGGTGTTGGGATATTATTAAACCCACTCATAACTTAGGATAAAATAATTAATCAATTTTGATTAGTTTCCTACCCACTAGCCTAGATAGTCAACATCCACTTGCACCTTAAAGTCAACACTTGCCATATATACCCCGGGAATGCTTTAATTCTGATTTTGGGTTGATCTTGACCACTTTATGGACTCCCATAATTAGTAACTTTGCTTTCTTGCAGATTCTGCATTGTTCTGCTTTTATCCAGTTTTTTTGTGGATAAGGTAAAGCTAGTTAACTAGGAAAATGGTATATTTTGTTGCCAACCCATCCTCCATGATTTTCTCTCCATTTTCTAGGATTAGCATGTTTTTACATCAATATTTACAACTCACTCATTTTTTTTCTAATTTGTGAGTTCCTTGACTAATTTGGGAAGTGCTTTAGCCACCTATGGGAGTTTATCATATTTGGTAAGGGATGTACTATTAATGAGCTTTATGAGTTGTCTCCATACAACTCAATTTTACCTATGAGGGATGTACTATTTATCCACACTATTATTCATAATTATTCAATGGAAGGATACATTCCAATATTCATCTCTTCATTCATGTGATTCAATCTCTTTTCTTCTCTCTATTTTTTATGTGTATGCATGTGAGAATTATCTTAGTAGAAAGATCTATTTCTAGTGCTTCTTCTTGGCATATTTTCTCATAGAATTAGAGCTAATGTTTCTACCTGTTATCATAGTGCAAGGTTTCTCAAGTTATATAGAGTTGAGGAGCACATCCAGTCTCATATCTCTCTCAAAAGAAGAGCTTGATCTCAGCATACAATATTTTCTCCTAGTTTTGTTTTTGCAGATTGCAAAGAGTTTCTTCTTGAGTGCATCAACTCAGCAATATGGATTCTTCCTCGACTATAATTATTACTCCCTTCAACCATCACAAATGGAAATAAAAAATTGGCATTCTATTGCACAGTAAGGGACTATACATAGTTACTCTAGCTTTGGAGAATGAGCCCAATGTTGTGATTGAAAGAGCCAAGTGGAATAATAGGTTGGACGAATCATATGGATTGCTTTACCTCTCTATTTCTCTTGATATACTCTTTCATATAGATGTTTTGAACAATCCAAACAAAGTGTGGACCCAACTAAAGTCTCTCTTTGGAGTTCAAGATTATTTTAGAGCGCATCAGTTGGAGACTGAGTTATTCTCACTGAATCCAAGTAGTTTTGATTTTATTAAGGGTCTCTTCACCAAATTCAAGTCACTTGTTCTAATGCTCAAACATTGTGGGATTGAGAATAAAGATGATCAATTAATAATTTTCATTCTTTCTAAATTGGATCCTGATTTCTCAGTTTTTGTGTCTACTTTTCATGCTGCTAGGCTTGTTGTTCCTAAGTGGAAAATGCCTTCTTTAGATACTTTCTTTGATTCACTAACAAAAAAGTAAGATAAATTGATCTAGATGGATGCTCTTAGATATTCCAAGGGCAAGTATCATGCTCCCATGGTTCAAGGAAGAAAGAATACCAAATCCAAAGAAAAGCAAATTGTGAAAGAGAAGAAACCAAAGTCAGAAATTGAAGATGAAAGTTCGAAGTCTACTTATGAAGATTCAGTAAAGAAGGTCAAGAAGAAAGGGAGCACATCCAAGTGTTCTTATTTCAGAAAAGGATTTCATTCAGAGAATAAATGTTTCAAGAAGAATATGGACACCATGTCTCAGCTTCTTGAGAAGCACTAGATTGAAGTTCCATATGACCTAGAGAAGCATATTGATTCTTCATAACATTGTCATAGTGCGCAATTCCAAGGTGGGATAACCTATTCCTTGAGTGACAAAGTTAAATACTTTCCTCATGTATATGATATATATTTATTCTTTGATATATCATAATCATAAATATCATATCCTTTCTTTGATAATCCTTCTATCAGTCTACTAGATTCATCTCCCAAAAATTGTGATTTTTCACTATATATCGACTTGTCTTTGAGCAGCTCTTCCTCATTTAATTCACAAGCTTGTATCTATAATTTAGAATATTGTGTGTAGGATGATATTCATGTCATGACACAATTCATACCACCATCCATACCATCTACCATACCTCTGAATAATTCTAATACTATATAAATCCCAAGTTCACTAGTTGATTCCTCATTGGTCTCTTATGCAATGTTGCTTATATTACATGGTTTGAAGTCTTGCCTATATTTCAGTGGTTGGTTATCCATGACCTTAGTCATATTTGGACTGATATTAAACATGTTTGGATCTGTTCTAAACACTTATGGTTCAAATGTCAAGTCCATCTATCATTCAGATTTTTACACTCATCAGTTTTCCAATGTTGCTCATAGTTTTCCTAGTTTAGCCCTAAATCCTCATGGAGTCATTGAAGCCTTTGTATTTTTTGTTCCATATGCTAATTTTTCTGATATATATTAGTTTTATCATCCTCATATCAGATCTGGGAAGGTGCTACATCATATTGGAAGAATGACATGTGATTCACATCACAAATTTGCAGTTATTCGGGGAATTGAGTGTGTAACAAATTGTCTTAATTTTTGGACTCTTTTGGAAGGAGCCTGCACATTTCTCTTTTCCATTTTAGATTTTTTTTGCATATAAGAGTTTGTTATAATCAAGAATCATTCAAATAATTCTCCTACTTAATCAATTGATTAGATACCAGGAGTCTCTTATCTTCCTTCTTGCAGATTCAACACTCTAGCGCATGATCATGGAGTTCATGATTTCTTCATCAAGTATTTCACCAAGAAGCAGTTCATTCATCTCATTCAAGTGAAGCTAAAGACCTACTAAAGACATATTATTTCAAATTTTATGTCTTTTCCTTTCTTGAGGGAGGATTTTCCCCATGTGGTTTTGTCTCTTTCCTCAACTTTTTGGACATAATAATTGTTAAAGGGTGACCATAGCCTTCTTGTTGGGCCCTATATACACCTATAATTTTTACATGCCATCATAAATTCAAACTTAAATGGGGGTCTTGGGATATTATTAAACCCACCCATAACTTAGGATAAAATAATTAATCAATTTTGATTAATTTCCTACCCAATAGCCTAGATGGTTGGAATCCACTTGCACCTTAAGGTCAACAGTTTCCATCTATACCCCAGGAATGCTTTAATTATGGTTCTCATTTGATCTTGACCACTTTATGGATTCCCAAAATTAGTAACTGCAATTTCCTATAGATTATTTCTTATTCTTCTTTTATCCAGCTTTTATGTGGATAAGGTAAAGCTAGTTAACTAGGAAACCGGTATCTTTTGTTTCCAACCCATCCTCCATAATTTTCTCTACATTTCTTGTATTAACATGTTTTTCCATCACTCTTGAAAACTCACTCATGCTTTTTCTAATTCGTGAGGTCCTGTGACTGATTTGGGAAGTGCTTTAGCCACCTATGGGGATTTATCATATTTGGTAAGTCTATCTTTCTAAGCTTTATGAGTTGTCTCCATACAACTCGATTTTACCTATGAGGGATGTACTATTTATGTACATTATTCATCATTATTCAATGGAAGGATACACTCCAATATTCTCTTCATTCATGTGATTCGGTCTCTTTTCTTCTCTCTATTTTTCCTGTGTATGCTTGTGAGAATTATCTTAGTAGAAAGATCTATTCCAGTGCTTATTCTTAGAATATTTTATCATAGAATTGGAGCTAATATTTATACAACAACATTTGACAAAGTAGTATTTAGGTAGTCGAGCATTACCATAACAAAGTCACCCAAAGGTACTGCTTACATTTTTCTTCCTGCTTTGTTTAAAATGGCATAGAAGCGCAAGTCATATTGTGCTTGGAGAGACCTCTTCCACATAAATTCCCTCCCTACCAACCTCCACTTCCAACCCCATTCTGTAAACACTTACTAGCATCTCCAACACCACACTATCCTCGGGAAGGTGTTGAAAGAAGCCCTCATCCTCTTCAGTACCTAAAAATACCCTCAAGTTATTAAAAATCTCGCATCCCACCTCCTACTGTCATCACTTCCTTCCAAGGATAACACACCCTCATCCTCTTCCCTTCCCCTTCCCCAATCCAACCATCCACCATAGCATGCCCTCAGCTCTGTCATGGAAACCCTCGAATCCTTCCTACATTTTGATCAGTCTACTAAGAAGGACCGTGTTATTGATATCCTTGATGACCCCATCCCCTCCATCCATGATGTTCATGGTGTCCCAATACACCATGAAATCCAACCACACTAGTCTAATAGCATAATAGAATCCCATGAACAGATATCCCCCTCTTCACCGATAGGATTAGGTGAAGTTGTAGATGATGCCCTGGTTCAAAAAGTGAAGCAGGTGTTGACGATCAAAGAGATCAAGGCTCGCAGTAGTAGTGTGAATAAGAAATATTTCCACTGGAGGGAACTCTAATGGAAGAGGAGGGAGGAAAACAAATTTTGAATGAATAGCTTGAGCCAACTACTCTGCCTCCATCCTCTTCAATGGACAGTGCATCAGTGACAGTAAAGGTATAGCAGCTTGTCCAAAACCTAGAACATTGTTGCATCCAGTGATCAAATTTGAAGGGTGGGTCTTAATTTCAAATGGAAGTTCATTTATTCTTAGAGCCCTTCTAAGATGAAGGGTAATATAAGTAATTGTATTTACATTGATAAGTATAAATTACCTAAACCCTTCATCAAAAAAATGCAAAAACTATATATTGTTCTTTCAATTTTTTACAATTTTTTATAGTTGAGCACCCTTTAATGTTTACATGAAAAAAATATATATATTCAACAAAACTTATTCTGAACGCATTAATTTGTCATATGTGTATCATTAATTTATAGTTCAGTAACATAAAAACTATTCTATTGTATTTTTTTTAAGTTGGAGCACACTTCATTATACAAAAAAACTACTTAGACTATGTCCTAACCATATTGAGGCATCCAAGTGCAATCCAAGCTTGACAGATCTAAGATTGATAAGGAATGGGAACCTAACAGAAAATAATACACAACTCATAAAACATTAAAAAAAAATTCCTACATACCAAGCAAGTTAGCAAAGCTAGCATAACGAGGGTCAGGGCATTAAAAAAATTTGTTCAACACTTGTCGTGAAAGAATGCATGTATGGGATGGAGGGGAAATGGAATCAAACCTAAGTCAATTGAATCCTTGCAACTCACTGCATGTTTGAGTCTCAGCAATCTGCCTTTTAAATTGAACCAAAATACCAAAAGAAGTTTATTAATGGCTAGATTTGAGAAAGTTCTAAGTGTGAGTAATTAAGGGCTCGTGGCTCTAAAATTTGTTGTGTTTTGTACCAGTCCACGATTCAATGAATTGATAGTAACATGTAGTAATTTAATTTATTTAATGAAAACATCTAATGCGTATACCTCTATGTCGAAACTGTTTTCCATGTCGATGTACACCACTACCCTCTTTATTGTCTTACCAAAATTATGGACTTCACCTTCAAAGAATGCCTTGCAATCACATTGGTAAGGAGTGATAAGAAGATCACAACAATCCAACGTGTCAAATGTTAGTTGATAGTGTTAATTAAAGACTTATATGGTAATTTAATATAAGACTTACTTATATGTGTCTCTTACTATTTGCGTCTTGACACATTTAACATTTTATGGTTGTCTCCTATGCCTTGACCCAATTTGTATTATAAGGTGAGGTTGTGCATGCATAATAATCTTTAGTTATGACTATGAGATGAGGATTTAAAGGGAAGAGGATGTAAAGACAAGTAATTTTTATATTTATTTTGGTGGCAGTGAGGACAAATGTTGTGAGAAACCACAATATTTGGAAGAACAGAGGCAGATTACATCACGATCATGCCACCCATCAAATTGAAGACTATTCCTAAGCCAACAATTGTATTTTTAATTTTATTAATAATTATTGTTTCTCCATATCGTGTTCCCAATGAAACTGCTCTAAAGCAATACATAAATCGACCTCTACATAGTTTGTGATCCTAGCTACATGTCATTATTTGTATTTGCATGACATCGAGTGTTGTTTATAGTTGTCACGAGTCCATGATATTCATGCAAGAAATGAAGTCTTATAGAGGAGGACTCATCAAACCGACCTTTTGAATTTCATTTTGACAAAAAAAAAGTGGACATTGGTAACAAGGTTCACATAGGTAGTAAGCACAAAGTTTTGAGCTCGTTTCAAACCTAGTTGCGCCGAGAGGTGCTCTATAACCCAGTATGTGGGAGATATTGTAACGTTGCGTAACGTTGTAATATTACGTAACATTATGTAATGTCGGCTATAAATAATTGCACTGAGAGGCGCTCTACAGCCCAATATGGGGGAGATCTTGTAACATTATGTAATGTTGTAACATTATGTAATGTCGGCTATAAATAATAATAATAGTAATAAATTAAATTAGAATCATTATGGAAGAGATCTTGTAACGTTACGTAACGTTATGTAACATTATGTAATGTCGGAGCTATAAATAATAAATAATAAAAAATTAAAATTAAAACTAAGAAATCAATGATTATATAGAAGTCAATGACTATATAAACTTGAATTAGAAAATCAAAAGAACAGACAAAGTGAGAACACAGTGCCTATCCATGAGTTTATCAAACAAGTTAAACAACTTTGCTATTAAAATATAAAATGCATATACTCTCCAAATGGCTGAAATGAGAGTATTTACATATACTCTCCAAATGGCTGAAATGTGAATGTTTACATATAATAATCCAAATGGATGAAATGTGAGTGTTTGATATACCCTCCATAAATTGTAAACACTTACTCCCTTTCCTCTAATGAACGCCTCCTGGTGAGCAAATTCTTCCATTAAACGTGGAGGAAATAATCTCTTGAGCCAATCGCCTCTGAAATTTTATATTGGACGAGGATATATTAATCCATTAATTCGTGTGATATGTTGTGATATAATAGATGAATTGTAACCTAAATCATTATAGGTATCACAATAGATCATGAATGGTAACTATTTCGCATGTGATTTTATTTCCTTATTATACATTCATTGGGTAGAGTGGCATTGACCCACCTATAACATATATCAGAGAAAGGGAGGGGGAGTGCTAATGCTAAGACAGTGGCACTGGTGAATCATTTCAGTCTTAATAGCCGTAGCGTACAATGTTGCAAGATGAGGCAATTTGCTTGAGATCCACAACATCTTAATAAAAAAAGCATAGGTGAAAGAGACAGACCAGATGCAGCCCTTCTATGTTTTATCTGACGTTTTCAGAAGCCCTTGTACTTGTGAAGTTGCGAGCCTTCAAACTGATTGATTGCAGACTTATAAAGTATTGTAAACCATTATAAAAGTGAGTAATCATATCGAATATATTATTCAAAATAGGACACATTATCTCAAAGTTGTTCTTCATAGCACACTTACTATTGTTTTATAATACTGATTTTCATGAACAGGTTCAACTCATTACTTTTTTTCGGTGTGAATTCCTCTTTGTTTGGAGAAGCATTGATGTTCACGCTCTCTCTTGCAGCCTAAGCTCTCCTTGTGCGACCTGCTCTTTGCATGAGCTCCTCCTTCGACCGGCCTAGCATATATATATATATATTGAAATATATATTTACTGCAGGAGGCGACGGGAGGAGGTCGCACGAGGAGAGCTTAGGCTGCAAGAGAGAGCGTGATAT
>LPNX010159190.1:179058-212775 GCA_001517045.1 Pseudotsuga menziesii | reverse complement strand
AATTGTTAAACCTTTGCAGCAAATGGTAAAGCAAAGTGTACAATTCAAGTGGACTGATGTAGAGAAGAATGCATTTAGTAAAATAAAGACATCTGTTGCACACGTACCCTCCCTCAAAAGTCTGGATTTTGAGAAAGATTTTATTTTGTACACTTTCATATCTGATGATTCACTAGCAGTGGTGCTTACCTAGAAGGAAGATGGGGGAGATGAGTTCCCCATATCATTTATGAGCACTGGTCTGTAGGGAGCCAAATTGAATTACCCAGCTGTGGATAAACAAGCATACGCAATCTTCAAAGTGGTAAAAAAATTTAGACTGTATATACTTAAGAACCGGACAAAGTGATAGTTCCACACCCAGCTGTGAGGTCTCTTTTCATACAAAAAGAATTAGGAGAAAGAAGAGGCAACTGGGTAACAGCTTTATAGGAGTATGACCTTGAATTCAAGCCAGCCTCCATAGTTAAAGGGCAAGGATTGTGCAAACTAATGACTAAAAGTAAAGACAATGAAGAAAATAGATGGGAAGATGAAGCTGAGTTACATATGATGGATGTATGTCCTCTTTTCACAGCTCCAGACTCTTGGTATCGAGACCTTGTGCATTACCTTTAGGAGGAATTGTTACCAGAACATTGGAATTCTAAGCAAAGAAGAGCACTGTGTCTTAAATCAGTCTCATATCAGATTGTTGAAGGAGTATTATTTAGGAAGAATTATGATGGAGTTCTTCTTAGATGCTTAGAGAAATAAGATGCGAGGAAGGTCATGATAGAGTTGCATGATGGGCCTGCTGGAGGGCATTTTTCTGGAGATACAACAACCCATAAAATTCTCAGAGCTGGATACTATTGGCCCACACTGTTCAAGGATGCACATGCCCATGTCAGAAAGTGTGACATCTGCCAAAGGTGTGGTGGAAGACAAGCTAAAGCAGTAGGACCATTAAAGCCTGTGATGATAACATAACCGTTTGAGAAATGGGGAATGGATATCATTGATGAAATAAAGCCAAATTCATATTTGAAACACAAGTATATTATTACGGCAACCGACTACTTCACTCGATGGGTCAAAGCCATTCCGTTGCGTAAAGTGAATGAAGATGCGGTCATGGATTTCTTGCAAGATCATATTATGACCAGGTTTGGGATTTCAAATTCTCTAGTTTTTGATAATGCTACTTATTTTTCCTCTATTAGACTAATTGCATTTGCTCATGAAAAAGGAATTAAGTTGCATTATTCTACAAATTATTATCCACAAGGAAATGGTTTGGCTGAATCTACAAACAAGAATCTGATTAGAATCTTAAAAAAGAATGTGATAGAAAACCAGAGAAGTTGGCATTTAGCATTACCAAATGCTCTTTGGGTTGATAGCATCACTCCCAAGACTTCTTTAGGTGTGTCCCTGTATACCCTTGTTTATGGAAAAGAGGCCATTCTGCCCCCCAATATCATGGTACCCTCTTCCATTATAGCTTAGGAGTCAAGAGGATCAGATAATGAAGTCATGCAGATAAGAATCCATAATCTTTTGAAGGCAGAGGAATCTAGATCAAAGGCTAGAGAACGTTTTAAACAACAACAAGAGGTAGTGAAGAGGTGGTTTGATAAGCACAAAGCTGGACCAAAAGAATTTGAAGTGGGAGATTTGGTTCTTAAGTGGGATCACCCACATTATGAGAAGGGAAAGCACACGAAGTTTCAACAATTATGGGTAGGCCCTTTCCAGATTGCAACAAAACTTGGCCCCTCAACCTATAAATTGTAAGATTTACAGGGATGGGAGGAGAACTTACCAGTAAATGGTTTAGTTCTTAAACCTTATTTTTCTTGATTTTTGTTTTAATTTTGTTTTGTTTTGTACATAAATAAATTGATTTGTTTTCTACTTTGATTTGTTCCTGTCCGCCTTGGTTTAGTTTAGTTTTCTTTTGATTTCAATAAAAGAGACAAAATTTTGGTTGCATGGAAAGCATTAGAGCCCTGGATAAATTGAGATTTTTTGGGTATTATACTATACCTTATTGCTTGAATCTGATGGAATTCTTTCTAGTCAGTAGTTTTCCTAAATGGCTATGAACTCATTGAAGTCCTGCTTAATCCTTGAAAATAACTCAAAATCAAAAGGTTTGGAATAGTATTACGAGGCTCCATCCATTTCACATCTAAAATGTCCTAGGGGGTGACAGCAAAAGACCCATGGAAAGGAAGCAAGGTAAATAGTTTATTATATATAAATGATCCCATGCCAAAATTTAAAATCCTAAAGGCTAATAAGAGTCAAAACTCCTAAAAGAAGCAATACATATCAAAGCAAAATATCGAAACATATGAATACAAATTTGCCAGAAGTTCTTCTTCGTCCGTGAACTGAAAAGTAAATACATCTCTCACACAAAAGGACATTATGGATAGAAAAGCCTGAATAAAATTCAGAAAGAAAGACATAAGGGGGACTCAAAAGAACAAAAGGCACAAAAGTGCAAAATGGCATGGGAATGGGGAACAAATGAATATTCCTGTTACCATGTGTTACAATCCTGTGGTGTCTAAGATGGAAGCTACCCAAAGACAGAGGTAAAATGAAAATTCATCAACTTAGCCTCAAAAGAGTTATCTTAACGTTGAGATTTTGGTTTCCATTTCCTAATTTGGACTATCATCAATGATTAAAAGTACATATATTTGCCATTATAGGAATCCAGACATTTAGAAGATTCCAACATGTCAGTTTACTGCTAAATAGTTTGTTACTTAAGGAGGAGTTTATTCAGAGATCCGGGTTCACCAGTTAGCCACCAATTGTTGCAGCTGCAACGTTTCCTAAATTTCTAAAATTTTGGACCCCCCTTGTTGATTTTGTTGAAGACCGTTTGTTCCCACTCTGCTACACGTTTGGATTGTTTGAGGCTAGTTTTCTTGATTTTCGGGAATTCGTTGGGTCTATGAATGCTTTGGACTGTAGAATTTAGAAGGTTTCATGATGTTTTATCGTTGCCAAAGTTTTGGTCGAGGTTCAAAATGGGATTTTTAGTTGCTACTTTTTTTGGAGGCCAGTTAGAGATTGCGCTGATGATTAAAGCCTTTTGTCGATCCCCCGTTTTATTGTTGAAAAAAGATCTTGCTTTGTGATGTTTCAGAAGATGTTGTGACTCTGATCGGAGGTCGAGGGCTGATTAACTTTCGCCGTTGCAGCCCCAGAATAGACTAACTGTCCATCGGACTGCTTTTCCTTTCGTCGATGTTCTGTTCTATTTTTTCTCCGATGTTGACTAGTCTGCGGATTTTCTTCACCGTATAACTTCCGTCGTTGCGTCTATGTAGCGCACTAACTATCCGATGCTTCAGTAGATCTGACCACAATGTTTTATCGTACTGATTTTTTGGTTTGTGTTTTGGAACCCCTAGACTGTAGGTCACCCGCCGTTGTGGCTACATAGTGCATAAACTAACCGATGTTAAGTGTTCCAATTCGCCGATTGGGATTTTTTATATGCCCTTTTCTTGATCGTTTTCCTGCCGTTGTTATGAGCTTGTAACTGGTTTCGTGAATGACCGGTGTGCCTTGTTTTATCAGTTTGAAATTTTCACGTGAAAACCTAGCTCCATTTTTCTCTTCTTTCAGTACTCATTTTATTGGTGTTATGGTTTAGGTTTATTGAAGATAGTCTGGATAAATGATGAGTTTTGGTTTTATTGCAGACAGACATAGGAGATTTTCTCAGATCCCTTTGAAGATTATTGTGGGGAGGAAGATGCAGCTGGAGAACAAAGCATGCTAAAGCATAAGGCAACAAAGTTGTTGCTCGAGGAAAAGAAAATAATAAAGGTCTGAAGAGGGACTGAAGAATGGTAGAGCGTAATCATTAAAGAGCAAAGGTCCAGGCTTGGACAGTTCGTCAGTTACCTAGCTATTCCCACTTTTATAAAAGTCTTTATTTGAAATGTAACATTGAAATTATGAGCTTTTGCAAAATGACAAAACTATGAGATTAAAATGGTTGGGGGGGGAACCAGAAGGTTTGGAGCTGGTTCTTGTATAAATATATGAAAATTATAAGGATGAGGGGGATTTTTCCCAGTGAAACTTGTGAAATACTTATTGTAAGAGGAACTATTTCGTTTTGCAATAATAAAAAATTACAATATTGCCTGTTGGAGAAAGTGTTGTGTGGAATGTTCAAATGTGGTGAAATGAACAATGTTGAAGGGGAACTATTTCGTTTTCAGCTGTGTTTCATTAACTATGAGATCGTTCTAACTTTTTGAACCTATGTTCTTGTATGAATGTTCTCTGGTTTATTTTGTGATAATTTCCACTATGAGTAATGAATATTTTAATAGATGACGAGCTATATTGTTGTGCATATCTCTATTCATGTTTATGTGTTTTGATTCTAAGAGCAGCTATCTGTGATTTATATTAACATATGAGTAGTAATACATTACTCATTCATTGATAATATTGCTCCCTAGGGACAGCTTAGTCTTGTTTTCAATTGTGTGTGATTTAGATGCGAGAGAGTCTAAGACGAAAGGTAAGAACCTGCACATCATATTGTGACCGCTCCTCGTATTCTTTATAAATATGCATGTTAGATAGGCACTTGCATATCATACTTAAAGTCAAAAATACAAAAAAATACATGGTGGACTGGGCCGCAATCGGTAAAACCCTTTATGTTTGTTACTTGACCTACGGTAGCCGGACTGTAAACCGGATGGATTCCCCATACCAAACAGTCACGGGCTAGTTGGGAACATTGACTGGGGAGAATCCCTTGCTGTTGTTGCCTGCGAATTTCCATGCCTCAACAGGATCCTAGATTGAATGGAGGTTTGGACAAAGATTAAATAAAATTGGCATTTATTTTGACATTCTAATTTCCAAATGAGTCAGAGTCTTTCAATTGGACAATCAGTGCAGATCCTCGTGACACATGATGTCCATTTGAAATATATGTTGTTTCACCACCCATTTCTAGACTTAATTCTCATTATATTCTATACCTTATGTATATCTTGGTTATAATTTTTTTATTCAGAGTCTTATAATTGGCCAATTTGTGTAGATCCTTTTGATAAATGATTTCCATTGGAGAACTATGTTGTTTTGCCACCCATTTCTATACTCAATTCTCATTATATTCTATATATTGTTATACTATTGTTATTCTGTATATTCTACAGAAGCAAATGACGATGTGATTGTCAAATTGGAAGTTAAGGGGGACAATTATCCATCATTTCAGCAAGAAAAAGTCTCTTAAAACTTCCTACATATTTATCACTGTTATCACGAAAATCTCAAACACATGCGAATTTTCACAATTTACATGGTAAAGCGTCATCAACATACACCATGCATCCAACTGAAGACACCTTCACAAGACCCAAAGAGAAGCTTGAATCCAAAAATACCCCAAGGAAGTCAAAATACATAACCGTGCGGGTAATAATATGTTTATATGCGTGGTAGTGCATGTCACCAATTCAACACCCATGTGGCAACGCATATATTTCTTCGATACCTGTGTGATTAATAGAAACAGTGGGATCTCACCCACTCTAGGTGCATTAAAATCTCATGAAAGCTCCATTTACTCAAAGAATTTGAATTTGGGCTCTTCATACACTTATTTTTCTTAAATGGCCTCTCTTATGTACTTTAGAGCCACATTATCGATCTATGGGTTCACATTGGTATCTTGTTATTTCTTGTACACCTCTTGGCCTATAAAATAAATCCATGGGAATGCTAATTGTAAGATAAAATTAAGAGAAAGGTTATGCTGCCGAAATTGTTCTTGATCTCCCTTATAGCTCACAATTTCCCTCTTGCCTAGCATCTACCAAGATCCCTTTCCTTATTCCCTCAAGGGGCAAGTATTCTCCTGATTTGTTCTTCAAGTCACTTTACATCTAGTGTAGACTAAATATATCTCCCCTAAGAGGATTTTTTGCCTCCATTTGGATATCACATCTCCAAGACATTGTATATGATTAACCATTGGGAAATATAAGAAGTGGTTTGGCATTTATGTGATGTTGGAATTTTCTTCTCTTATCCCCTCTTGCAATTTGTTTAAATTTTGTTCTTATTTCCACTAACAACCATTTGTGAAATCACTTGCAACAATTAACCAACCCAAAAATGGGCACCTAATACTGAGGAATTTCCCCTAATGAAGTGGGAAGAAAGCACTCTTGTGCATTCTTTTCCACAACAATATTTATGGCAACTCCACTTTGTTTTAGTTTATTTATCTTTCATTAGGTTGTTATTTGTGAAGTGACTAATTTCTGGTTTTTTATGCTTTACATGTGAACAAGACCATCCCTTTCATCCCAAGAATTTGGAACCCAATAAACAATTTCATCCATTTTATTATACACATGGCTCTCGACATATCATCTGCACCGACATCGTTGATATGCCTTTGATAGTCGCGTGACCCACACATATTATCAGAGACCCTCTTGCGCGATTTTCTGCCTCATGACAACCCGACCTTTTCACATTGTAGCCATGCAACAACATGCCAGTGAGTCTCTTTGTTGCACCATGCTATAGGGCGTTTGTTAATTTTTTTCCTGGGTTGTATCTATTTGTTTTTTACCTATTTTCAACAACAATTTTGTAGCCCAATTGCTTCTCACTAATGAACTAGGACTAAGTAAACTTGTAATGGTTACTTTTTTATTTAGTAATTATCCCATCTAGATTAAGATAAGGAAGTAAATGGTCATGCCTAAAAATATACTTAGGTAACCTAAATGCTCTTTCAATCTAAGTATGGTCTTCACCTTGCATTCTATGTGATTTGGATGAATAAAAAAGGAATGGAATTGTGAAATGCCTCCCTTACACATCTTGATTCAATCAACACCCATAAAATCAACCTTTGGAAATTCTAACCAAATAAAATCCTCTAGAGGAGGTCACAAAACAATATTTTAGTTTTGGTAGGATTGATTGGGCTAGGAATCCAAACAATGCCCCCAGTCTAGTTTCATTAGGAATTTTGAAACATAGATTTTATGTCTTTTAGGGAGCTATCAAATAATGCTATAAGAAAGTGTTCAAAGAAATATCAGATTAGAACTGTACTGTGACCAATGAGGTAAAATCCGAGGTATAACTGAGATACAAGTCTTCCAAGTTATAACTGAGGGAAATCCTCTTTGTCCTAGTTAAATTTCTCCACCCAGAATTTGAGATACATGTCTTCGAAGTGGAAGAAATATGCCCAATTATCAAAGATCCTATTTTGATTCTCCAAGGAGATAAATATGATTTTAAAGAAACCTTTGGAACGTAGGATCCACTAGATTAGGGCCTTCTCATTCAATCAAAGGCTAAGAGAGTGGGCCTTTTGTATTGTATTTTTTCTATGATTCAATGGGAAGCTATCTAATAGCTTGGCATGTGCATTTCCTTAGAGATGCATTTCCCAGGCTTGCAATCTCTAATGAAACCCTTTTTTTATTGATGCAAATAATTGTTTCCACCTCCTCCTAAACCATTGCTATGCTCGACATTTTGATGGGGCACCACATTACTAGATGAAGGATAACTTTGTCAACCATATCTATTAAAAATGAGAGAGGTATGGGGCATCCCTCCCCAGGGGAGCCATACATGTGAGGACATGTCGTAGAAGAAAAGATAAGAATCAGAAGCCAAGGAAATTTGATGTGAATATACAAACCCTAGCTTGAGAGATAGCTTATCGGACCTCAAACCCTTCTCAACATACTATACCAAAGTTTTGGTTTATGTTAAAATAAGTTAAATTATTAGAATTTTAAAAATAAGTACATCATATATATATATACATTGGTTTGTTTATTAAATCGCTCCTCTCTCTCTAAATAATTAAAATAAATTTAGATATTAAAATTGTGAAAATCAATAAAGTTAGATAAATCAATGTTACAAATAAGTAAAGTAAAGTTGGGACTCAATTGTGTTTTCTCTATTTTCTAAATTAGAATAAAGTTGAAATCATAATAATATCTGTTTTTCTCCATTGTTCTTTTTAATCGATACTATATACATTTACAAATATATGTAAGCAATTATATCCACTTAAATAGTACAATTGGCAAAGAATATGATATTTCTATAAACAAGTGAAATAGCTGCATGCATCTTAGAAATATTTTATTGTAATATTGTATATAGTTTAAAGCTAAAAGTTGAAGAAATTGTAAAACACTAAAAACTTGTAACAATGTATTTTTTGTTGTTATGGTGCTTATATTTTTATGTAAGATTATTTGTTGCTTATATGTTGTTGCATTATTTGTTAGTTCTTGTAACTATGTTGTTTATATTTCTATGTGTATATCAATTAATTAGTTTTTTTTTTACGAAAACGGATAAAATTTTATTAAGAATATGGCAAATGGGCTGCCAGGGCCTTACAATGCATATTCCAATGGTCTATGCTGAACTTCCTCTTCAGCTTAACACCTATGACAATTACTGTGCTTGATCTCATCAGAAGTAGCTTCTTCAAATCTGTAGTTGCCTATGTGATGAGGCGGGCTAGAGCAGCTTTAGCCTTAGGGAAGCGCATAATTTGAGCTTTCTTCATTGACTATCAGTTGGCTTTTATTCAGCAGAGTGCAATGGTTGGCTTCAGCATCCGCTAATCTATTTAGATTCCTTAGAACATGATGAGCTTTAAAAGTTCTGAAATGAGACAAAAGGAGAAGAATTTTCCTGTAAATTTGGGCAAGATTGATATCCGTTGGCATCTTCTTAGTGTGTAACGCTTTAATAATCAATCTGGAGTCTCCAAAAATAGTAAGCTTTTGGATGTTCAGCTTCCTTGCTTGACTTAGACCCTGCCACAGTGCCAGATGCTCAGCTTGATTGTTTGAGGTGTAACCTAGACACCAAGTGTAGGACAGGTGGAGATGGCCGGATGGCTCAAAGATGATGCCTCCTCCCTCGGCATGACCGGGATTCCATTTCGAGGCCCCGTCAAAGAAAATGCACCATTCGTCAAGGGCTGGTCTCCACTTGATGAAGTCCTGATCTTCCAGCCTGATTTCCCAATTTTCCTTTTGAAGAGGTTTGATGGTTTCCTTGTTTTGATGATTCAGATTGTACTCCTTAAACCAGCATTATTCTTTAGCCGAGAGGGTGGCCATATTGCTGATTTTAGGCTTAGTATTTAAAGCTTCTGATAACATGATCTTAGCTTTGACAACAATTTGAGGAGGGAGTCTGCTGATCTCCTTAAAGAATCTATTATTCCTCTCCAGCCATATTTTCTAGCATAGGAATTTGGGAATCCACACCCACGTGATCTTGAGGAGGTTTTTTTTGCTCAGGTTGAAGGGAGAGAGGGAATTCCAACAACTGATGATCTCCATTACTGAATTTGGAAGGCTGACAACGATGGGACGAAGCATAATCCTCCAGACTTCACGAGTGAAATTGTAGTTGTTGAATAGATGCTCGACTGTCTCCTCAACGCGATTGATAGTGGGCAGCGTGATGGCCCTTCCCATCCTTTTCTCCTGAGGTTATCACTGGTCAGAATACTGTTATGGAGTAGAGACCAAATACAAATGTCAATTTTTGGGATTGACAGAAAGTTCCATAGGGATTTCCACGTCCCAGGATTGGGAGGGACCCAAGGAAGCTCCAATATAGCAGCATAGCCAGCAGCTGCTGTATAAATTCCCAATCCTGAGCCCCAACCTCGTTTATCTGTAGATCTGGCACTTATGGGCGATTTCCCCTGAAGGAGATCCAACAGTTTTAGCGCTTCCTCCTTGAGCTCGTTCGGATAATCACCCAGATGCTAACTTTCCCAGGCTTCATTGTCATCGTTTTTCCAAGAAGAGATGTCCCACAGAGTGCTGGAATTTTTGGCATTAAGCCAAGCTTTGATGTTCTCCAACTCGTTTACTTCATTGAGAGGCTGATCCCCAAGGATAGAGTCATCCCAAATTTGTATTTTTGCCCCATTTCCCAGAATCCACGTGAGCTTTGAGGTGAAGTGCTATAGAGCCTTTTTGTAGAGCGAGAAGATCGGGGATCCTTTCTGCACTTTTGTGGGATTTTCCAGACATCTTTCCTTATCTCCTGTAAAGTATTTTTTCGGGAGAATTTGCTTGCTCCAGGTTCTTTTCCCAGTGATCATGTTCCAGAGAATTTTGCCACCCATGGCAAGGTTTTGGGCGGCCACATCTCTGATTTGAAGGCCCCCCTCCATTTTTGGTTTCGTGACCTTGTCGCAGCTCACAAGGTGCAGTTTCTTTTCATTGTTTCGGCCACCCTCCCATAGAAAGCGACAGAGCATCTCATTAATCTTGTTTGTTATGGTTTTGGGAGCTAGAAGAACTGAGCAATGGTAGATAGGAAGATTGGTAAGGACAGAGTTCATCAAGATTACTTTACCTGCTTTGTTGAGCCAATTTGCTCCCCACACGTGGATTTTTTTTTTTAGTTTGTCCAGCAGGGGCAGCCAATGAACAACTCTAGGGGAAGCTTTAAAGATTGGAATGCCCAGGTAGGTAAAGGTATCCCAGATTGTGATGCCTTCCATTTCAAGAGTCCGGGATAAATCCAGCATTTCACGAGGAGAGCAATTCCAACCATAGATCTTGCTTTTATGGAAGTTTATTTCACTTCTAGAGCTATTCCTGTAGAAGTCCAGTTCTGATTTGAATTTCCTAGCTGTATTGAGATTGGACGTTCCTAATAAAAGGGTATCATCAGCGAACTGGGCGTGGTTGACATCCTTAACCTTTGGGACAATTCTGATGCCTGAGAGAGATCTGTTTTGGAGTTTTCTGTTCAGTTGGAAACTTAGGATAGAAGCTTGAATGACAAAGAGCACAGGGGAAAGAGGGCAGCCTTGCCTTAGGCCTCTTGAGGCCCTAAAGAAGCTGGTGGGATGACCATTAACCAACAGAGATATCCAAGGGGCTGATATGCAAGCTTTAACCCACTCTATAAATTTCTGACTGAACCCAAAGTTGCTCATGGCTGCAAAAAGGAAATCGTGCTTGACTCTGTCAAAGGCATTGGCCAGGTCCAGCTTTACTACCATGCCTTTCTCCCTTTTCTTCTAGGTGGTATGAATGGCTTCTTGGACTAGAATAATATTGTCCAAAATTTGTCTTCCTTACACAAACCCGCCTTGTTTTTCCGAGATCAATTTTGGCAGGAATATTTTGAGTCTATTAGCCATTATTTTGGTAATGATTTTATATCCCGTGTTACAGAGGGATATAGGCCTAAATCTGTTGAAGTTCCTGGCGCCTTTTTCTTTTGGAATAAGGGCCAAGAACAAGGAATTGGTGCTGCCCCCCAGCTTGGTGCAGTTCTGAGCCTTCTTAACCATTCTGTACAAATCCGTTTTGATGATGTCCCAGCAAGAAATGTAGAACTGGGCTGTGAATCCATCCGGCCCAGGAGCTTTGTCCGGTTCCATTTTAAAGATGGATTTCTTGATTTCTCGAATACTTACAGGGCTGTTCAGAAGCTGGTTATCATCATCATTAATCAAATTTGGAATCTCTGAGAGAGGATAGTAATTTGGGTCCACCGGTTCCAGATCCGGAGCAGAATAGAGGTTTTTGAAAAAGGAGTGGGCAGCCTCCTTGATGCCACTGAAGTCCTTTATGACTTGGTCTTGCATCTGAATTTCATTGATGGAGTTGTAGATTTGCCTGGCCTGGGCTTGCTTGTGAAAGAAAGTGGTATTCTTATCTCCAGCTTGGAGCCAAAGCGTCCTTGACTTGAATCTCCAGTAGATTTCCTCTTCTCTACAAGATTTGTGGTACTTCCTTTGAAGTTCAACTTCCCGGTTGAGCAAGGCAAGAGTGACTGGGGACTCTTCCAAGACTAACTGGTGCCATTCTAGGGCCTTCTGAGCTCTTTTCCTTTCATCCGTAGGATATCTTAGACCTTTAGCCCAAGCTTTCAGATCAGCTTTGAGTCTTCTGAGTTTCCTTTCCCAGACATAGAAGGGGGATCCATCAACAGGTTCTTTCCAGGAGTTGGACACAATGTCAAGGAAGCCTTCCAGATTTACCCAGATTGGGATGAATCGGAAGGGAATGGGACCTAACTTTTTCCTGGGAGAGAGGGAGAGCGAGATTGGTTTATGATCAGAGGTATAATGTGGGAGGATATTGGAGGTCGCCATAAGTCCAAGTGTAAGGAAGGAGGAATGAATAAGGAAGCGGTCTAGGCGGGCAGCTATATGGCCAGGCCCTATCCTTTTATTGGACCAAGTGAATTTCCCACTGTCAGGAATGATATCTTCAAGTTCCCAATCCAGCATCAAGTCTTCCACCCACTCTCTTGCAGGATCCCAGACAATTGATCCCCCTTTTTTCTCAGCCAGAGCAAGGGTTACATTTAAATCACCGGTTACTACTAAATTTTCAGGATTATGCTAGTTAAGAAAATTTTTTAAGGAGTCCCAACACTCTTTTTTCTCTGCATAAGAGACAGGAACATACATATTAAAAATACTTACGAGATGGCTGGATTCTTTGTGGAGCAGCTTGGTGAATAACCAGTGAGTGGTTCCTTCTTCTTCTACAAGATCGAGCTTTGTAGAGTTCCAGAACGTTGCCAAGCCTCCCGATGCTCCTCTTGCACTCATAGCCCTACCCGGGCCTTTCTTCCAGAACGAGTTACTTGCTCGGAGGAGAGCGTCCTCCTCCAATTTCATCTCCTGGATTAGGAGGACTTCTAGCATCATTTCTCTTACTAAATCCCTTATAGCTTCTTCTTTTATAGTGCTGCCTAGTCCTCTGCAGTTCCAAGATACGTACTGAATTATTTACCTCGTTGAAGGGGATGGCCCCCTTTCGGGGTTTTCCCAAGTTTCATCCCCGATCTGGTGTTCATTATTTCTGGAATGGTATGCTGTGAGCCTTGAACCACATCCTTGTAGGACTGCTCTTCCCTTCTTTTCTTCTCAGTTTTCCGTCCCCGCTTTGGTTGGTTTGGGGTACCTAATGGGATGCTTGCATCAGTGTCTCCTTCCTCAGATGATTCAGTTCCTGTTCCTGAGCCCAAGCTTATATGTTCCTTGGACGGACTAGAGTTAGCAGGTTGGGGGACTGGGTTGATTGGGGCTTGTAGTGCCCGAACTTCTTCAATTTCTGGAACGTTGGTGGGGGTTTGAGCTTCATTAGGAGTTTCTTGAGGACTAGTTTTTGAGTTGCCTTCCTTTGGAGGTTCCTGGGTCGTTTTCTCCTTGCTTTTGGTACTATTAGAGATTTTTTCTTTCTTTACTTTCTGCCAGCCTTCCGCATCTTCTTTTCCCGTGGCCAGTTTGGGACAATGCCTTTGGAAGTGGCCGTGCGCTTCGTAGTTCCTGCACTTGAATGGCAGGTGCTCATAGTCCAGTTTCTGATAATGGGTCCAATATCCAACTGTTAACTTTACTGCCTCCGGAAGGCCGGCTTCAAGATCCACTTCAACACAGATTTTGGCGCAGGTGTATTGTCCTTTGTTATCGGCTTTGTTAATGAAGCGACCGATTCCGTTTCCTATTCTCTGCAATGAATCGAAGTCCCAGCAGTGCACCGGGAGATTAGGGAGCCTGACCCACATGGGCACCTCTTTGGGGAGATCGACCGTGGGATCAAAGTCTGGTGTCCATTTGTTCAGGTAAAGGCCCTGCGTCCCCATGAAGTAGGGGCCATTTCTAAAGATTAAGTTCCGGTCTTCTTCTGATATGAATTCGAACACAAAAAATCCTCTCCCAACTGGGTAGCAGGTTACTCCATGTTTCAGATTGGGCTTCCAGTTCCTCTGTATCCAGTCATCTGTGGTCTTGGTGGAAGGCCATAATCCCATAAACTGACCCACTAGACCTCGCTTAGCCAGTGCCAGAGCTATCTTCATTGGTTTTTCTTCAGGAAGGGCGATTTCATGGATTTCCTCCAGCTTCTTGATAAATTTCAGGATCTCCGGGATAATGGACTTCTTGCCTCTGCTAGTGAGGAGCCTTCTGAAGGCTTCCTCATCCGATCTCGGTGGGGGGGCGATCTCCCCTCCCCTAGGCGCCGCCATGCATGCTCTCTCTCAACAACGATCAACCCTAGCACGCAAAGCTCCCAGCAAAACGCGTAACTCCCCCATCAATACAGTGATTGTACTAATCAATACATCGATCGTATATCAATTAATTAGTTATTAAGTAAGTCTTTGAAATTAAAAATCCAAAATGAGTTTACTTGTCTTTGTGAATAGGAGAGCTCTTGTCACTACCAATAGCTGAGATAAGGAACATAAATGCTTAGTACTTGGCTCTTAAAAATAGTTTAATAAATATTAGGTAAGAAATGGATATTGAATAACATTAACAATGTTGAATGTCTAATAAATACTTAACAATATAGATATTAAAAATGTAACAACCATTGGAGATTTTGAGAAATTTGAATTACAATGTAAGCACCAACTATTACAATGAAACTTTAAAGAAGTTAGTTCTTTAGAAAACATAGAATGTGTGGCATCGTTTTATATAAATATATGCTAATCTAATAAAAAATAATAATAAAAAGAAATATTTACAAGCATTTATAAAAATAATGTTTTAGATATTGGAAAATAAAAGATATTTTATTATATGAAATTAAAACAATAATAAGAAAAATATGATTTTTAGTGATAATAAAAAAATAAACTAAGTGATATTAAGGAAATAATATCCGTTTAATTACATAAATAAACAACTAATTGAGTATATATTAAATTTAATCTTAAACAACTTTGTAATATATATATGTGTGTGTGTGTGTGTGTGTGTGTGTGTGTGTGTGTGTGTGTGTGTGCTGATAGTGGTGGTAGTTAACGTCCACTTAGACCAAACTTTGGTATATTGGACCTAAAGAAACAAATTAATTAGTTTGTTTTAAAATTGTATTCCTATACTCAAAGAGCTTGGTGAGGAGCGTCCTGCGCTCACTATAATTTTGACAGGTTAAAAGGCTAGGAAGGTCGGTATTGCAACAATGATTATGAAACTGAGATCTAATGTGGGTGTACGCAGGACACTCTAAGAGGAAGTGGTTTTCATCTTCAATGTTCCTATTCTCACAGAGACGACAGATCCTTTCCATCCATGGTGTTTTAGGAATTGTCCAACGACCTGATTCACTATGGAGCTCATGAGAGTTCTTTCTTATCCTGGCTATCTTAATTTTTTTCTTTAAACTTGTTAAAACAGATAGATACTTTTGATCTTCTATAGTATGGTTGATGACCTCCTTATAATATCTTAATTTTCTTTTAGCCTCTAAATACTTCTCACACCACAGTTTCTCTTTAAACTTAGAAGTAACAATATTTTTAATGCTATTAATATTTTGCAATGCAACATTTTCGTCGATCTTCTAGTGGTTTAACCAGGCCCTGGTATCCTTATACCAACCTTGCTTGAGCATATATATATAACTTAACTACTAATTGGAATATATATATAAATTATATCTTAATATTAACAAAAAATATTTTTTACTATATACCTTGCCTTCGATAGATATAATAAGGTAGTTTCATTTTTTTATGGAATGTTTTATTTTACGATTTCAATAACTTAAAACTACATTTTTTACTAAATTTAAATTAAAAAATTTACCAAATAATATATGCAAATAGTTCCACTCAAATGAATAAGACTGGATGGACGGCCGACAGAGAGATCCGTTGGCTCCATGGGGATTGGATTTGGACGAGTGGACAACATGAGATTGGATTGAACGACAAGAAATCACAGTTTTTCTAGCTTAACCTTTGACACAAATGATGCACAACTATAATGATTTCATCTCAGAGTAACACTTGACATTGTTAAGTTTTTTTTTTTCAATTATTTTTATTATCTAACAAATGCATTCTAACCCAAATAAAATTAGTCATTTCACAGGTTTCAACCAATCATAAAATAATAAATTATATTTTAATATTTTAAAAATTATTTTTTAATTAAAAAAAATAAATTCACTAGACTTAGTTAAATTCAAACAAATTTGACTTCTAATCGAGTACTATATACCTTGCCTTCAACAGGTATAATAAAGAAAAAATTATATATATATTTTGGTTCCATAGACTAAACACGAATATTAAGCCTATGCTTCTATATTGAACGTTTCCTAAATTTTTTAATAATTATATTAGTGTGCTGTGGTGACATGTGGCATCTCGCCCATGTGATTGTAGACTCAACGAATTATTTAACTTTGATTATGTAGCAACCACGTGGAAATTATTGATTGGATAGTTGTATATAACCGTTGGGTTGCGTCCAATGTTAAAAAGTTATTAACCTTTTGTGGTTCGGGTTGTGTGTAATGATAAGAACCAAAAGAAGGCCACACATGGAAATGCGTGGTAGCGGTTCCAAGAAAGGGGGGCTTATGCCAAGATGGGTAGGATCTTGAAGGTAGAATGGTGCTTAGAAAAAGACTTCCAAACCAAACACTTATGCATTGTCTACCCCCATCCCCAGTCCAAGGAAGCGGGGACTATAGTAACATCGTTGGAGTTGGGTAGGCTCTCCAAGGTAGGATGTTCCCTGTGAAAAATCATCCAACCAAACAACAATGGGAAAATATGCATTGCAATGCATTGTCTTCTTCCACCTCGGCCCTTATCTTCACGCTGCCCTAAAATAAAATTGTTAACCCCATAAATTTTACAATTTAAAAATCTACCTACCCATTATTTTCTTTTCTCCTTATTAAGTGTACGTCATGGGGCATCTTTTAATTATATATAATTTTATAATTTTTAATTTTTAATGTTTTTTTTTATTTATATTTAATATATATTAAATAAGATATGGTTTTGGTTTTGGTTTTGGACGCTTTCACAGTGGACAAACATTGTAAAAGTCTTTTGGATTTCACTCTGTTGATGTTTTATAATGATGTTTCGGGTGGGCATTTTATCCATCTCCAAAGAATCAGAATGAGCTTATTAATAAGGTCTTAAATTGGTGTATGAGATAGTGTATTATATTAAAAGAGGTCGTCACTAAAATCTATGTAACAGAGTTTACAAAAATGCCAATTAGCTTCTAAAATTTGAGAATTCATGAATGTTATAAAAATGGCAATGTTATAGTAAATGTTCAACTTCTACTTTGAGTACTATATATCCTAATATATTGTAACTAGAAAAGAAAGATAAGACATTTACAAATAATTTACATATTTAAATGAAAAGAATAGCCCTACTGGGCCTATGCCAGTTTGGTTTAATCTTCATTTCTATTGTCCATGGTTGAATCCACCTGAGATGGAGGGTCCAAGTCTTGATGCCTAGAGAAATTCGTGGTCATGTTGTTGTGGGTTTCGTTGTTGTGGGATTCATTGTTGTGGATCACATATGAAGCTATAAGTAGAAGGCAAGCTTTAAGATCCTCTTCAATCCTCACTATTCTGCATCCTTGATCATCCACAATTACTCTCATCTCCTCTAATGCTTGGTGGATGTCTGTGATTTGGTCCTAATTATTGTTAGATATAGTGGTTAGGATCCTCTGCAATCCAATTGTATCTTCTCTTAGAATCCTTACCTCTGCCAAATCCGAAAGGTCACAATAAAGACAACTGGTGCATGCCATATCTGTTGGATGCTTTGTGATTTCAGTTAAGAGAAGTCATTCCAAGTTTGAGACTACCCAACTTTCTTCCTTTGTCTCTTTCCCTCGCTCTTGCAACTCTCATGGCTCCCACCAATGATCGCATGTGCTAGTATCCAAAGACAGAAGTGAAAAGGACATTACATAGTTGTGTATAACCCTCCTTTGCCACGTAGAGAGTTTCCTTAATTTGCTATGAAAGCTTGTTGTCTGTATGAAGCATTAGTGCATGCATGTGCTATGTGTCAAACCTTTCCGGTTTGTCATTCCCTCAAAACCATTATTTCCCTCTTCGATCTGTGATTTCTTCCTCTAGATGTCTTATGGGAAATCCTTCACTGGGTGATTTGAACTCATGGAAGGCGTAGGTATGAAGTGACTCTAGTAGTATTTTGAGAACTCCTTGACAAAGAGTTCCCCCCTATTGGCTAAGTCATCGGCTCTTTAGTTGTTATTCCTTAAGACATGAAAGTAATTTATAGAGTCAAAGAAATGAGCAATCTAGTTTTCTCATATCATTGTTTTCCCAAGGGGAGTGGTATCTTCCTTGTCTCCCCCTCTCATACCTTTTATAATCACCATTGAGTCTCCTATTACCCTCACCATTTTCCTCCCTCTTTTTTTAATTAAGTGGAGGCATGCATACAACACCAATGCTTCAAGCATGTTATTGTTCTCGTTTCCAATTCTCCAAGCATAGCTAAGCTCTTCTTGTCCATCGAGGTCATAGACAACCCCCACCAGCAGTTGCCACCCTTGGATTTTCTTTCAATGCCCCATCAAAGAATAAAATGTCATTCCTCTAATTTTGGCACCAAGCTGTGAAAACTTCCTAATCTAATATGATCTTCTAGTAATTATTTTTCGTTGGTGCTCTAGGATATTTGGGTGGAAGACCATTTCCATTGAAGTATTCTCTGAGCCATATTTTTTCTTGGGCCTCAAGAAGATATAACCTACTTATATTGAATCCTCTTGATTTTATGGCTTCCCCGATCAAGGTAATGGTGTTATTAGTGATTTTTCTTGTTGTTTTCGTTTTTCCATACAAAATTTCCTTGTTCCTGGCTAACTATATTTTCCAACATAGAAATTTTGGAAGGGAAACCCAAACTCTCATTAGCATCTCTTTTCTTTCCAATGTTCCTGGATATTGAGCTCTTCCATTTTATGAGATTTTTTTTTAGTTATTTGGGATAGGTTGGATGCCATGACCTACTTTATCATAGGCCTATCTCCAAGCATCTAAGGTGGTTGTGCATTGCCAAAATAAATGGGAAATTGTTTCTTCTACATTGTGGCATAAAAAACATATGGAAGTTCCTTCTATTCGTTGGTTGGTTCTTTTGAGAATTTTACCATCAACTAACAACCAACACAATATATTTACTTTTGGAAATCCATCTCCTTTCCTTATTTATCTCCATATAGATTATATAGGTCTTTGATCTTCTTTTTGAGCAAGTCAGTCATAACCTTTCTTTACAATATAATATTTGTTTTGGACTCCCCATATACTTTTTTATTTTATCACTTTATGGATTAGGGATGTGGCTTTCAACCTATTTAGTAGAGTTTGATATTGTCCCCTTACCTGACTGGGAAGGTTGAAAGATTTCCATCCCAACTAGTTTCAAGTTCCCTCTTCCCAAATGGACATGTCAAACATATTAATAATCCCATTCCTTGTCAACCTTCTTTGTATCCCTTGCATTTCTCTTTTATTGGTTAACTCTTATACTCCTATCTTCTCTATCCACATATGGAAAGAAGTTCCATTACCACTCGAACAAGCCACATTTTCTTTGATTATTGGTGGAATTGCTTTGAGGAGTTTCTAGATTAGAGATCCTTCACCTATCCACTCAATCATGTTCCAATTTATATTTGTCCTATTGTTAAATAACTTTATTTTTATAGCTTCTGTCTACCATTCTTATTTACTGGATATTAGCTTCCAAACTAGCTTCTTTCCAAGAGATAAGTTTAACGATTTTGCATCTCTTATTGCTAAGCCTCCTCTTTCAGTCTTAGCTTTAACTATTCTCCAGATAATAAGGTGAAATTTATTTTAATTTGACTTACCTCACAACCATTCAAATTTATGTATCTCTTTTGATATTTGATGTCTTATTCCTATTGGAGAGAGAAGGGTGACACTTAATATATGAGGAGGGATGAAAGGATTAATTTTATTAACACTACTCTACCCATCGTACTTAACCATTGGGAGCCCCATGCTTGGATTCTATCTTTGATATTCTTTTTCATGATATAATTCTAATCCCTTTCCTTGTTGGTTCCAATCATATAATAAGAATTTCAAGGTAATATCTGAAAGAACTCCATTCCAATTCAACCGTGAATTCCAAAATCCTAGCAGTTGCAGAAAGAGCTTGGGAGAAATAGTTCCATCAATATACCTTGATTTTTTCTTTGTTTACATATCCACTAGATGCCCATAGATACTTATCCAAAACAAACTTGAATATGAAAGTAAGGACTGTACACAATCCTCCCAGAAGAAGAGTATCATCTGTGAATTGAGAGTGATTGATTTATTTAAACCCCTTGCAATTTTGAGACCTCTCAGACCATTTTTCTCCTTTATTCTTCCAAACTTCCTGTCGAGACACTCGATCGTAATTATGTACAAGAGATACGACATTGGGAAGCCTTGTTGTAGTCCTCTCCTTCCTTTGAAAAAAATTGTCTCCCTGCCATTGATTAAGGGAGATATCCATGGTTCTCCAATGCATGATTTAATCAAACATATGAATGCAACATTGTTTTCTTAAGAACCTGGTACAAAAAATAATGTTTGACTCTGTCAAAAGAATTCACCATATCAAGATTAATTACCAGACATTTTTATTTTCGAGCATAACTTGAATGAATTGCTTCTTGAACTAGAATGATGTTGTCGTGGATTTGTCGATCCTTAATGAAATCCCTTGATTGGGGATATGATTTTGGGAATATACTCTTTGAGCCAATTACCTTTGATTTTGATCAACACTTTGTATGCTACATTGTAGAGTGATTTCAATGGGAATCTAGAGAAAGAGGTTAGTTTGCTTTCTTTTGTGATCGGGGATATAAAAGAGGAGTTAGTGCTTCCTCCAATTTTGTCCTTTTTCTGGGTCCCTCTCAACATGTGACATAGATTTTTTAATTATATTCGAACTTGCATGTATAAAGAGTATTGTGAAATTGTTAGTTCCTAGCGCCATATCCGGCTCCAAATCCCGAATGCCTCTATTACTTCAATTTTTCAATTCCCTATTGAGAACTTGATTATCCTTCCTTATTATAAGAGATAAAACAACTTCTAGAATCCCTTGCATATCATCACTCAGATTATCTTCAAAGTAAATATTCTTGTAATGTCTTGTAGCCTCCTCTCTCGTGGATTCCAACTCTTATATTTTCTCCCTTTCCTAATTGGTTGTGTCCTAAATTTGTTTTTAATATATTGGCCTTGGATTGCTTGTGGAAGAATGAGGCATTTAATCTCCAACCATAATACATAGAATTCTTGACTCTAGTCTTCAATGTTCTTCTTCTATTTGATTATAAGTCAATGTAACTATGTTATGAGTCTCCTTTCTTCTGTTATTTTTTTGTGGGTTACTTCTTATTTTTCCTTTTAATCATATAGGTGTTGAAGATGTAATTTTATTTCAACTCTCTTGATGTCTAGAGAAATGTATTTGCTTTTCCCCCATTTTTTAAGGTTTTTTTCCCCTCAATTTTTCTTCTCATATGAACGCGGGTGAACCCCTTATCTTGTCTTTCCAGGTTTCCTTTATTATTTCGATGGCCTCATGATTAGTGAGCCATAACAGATTGAACCAAAAAATGAATAGGCTCAATATCCTTGCCGACATGCAGGCCAAATGATAATGGATTATGATTAGAAACTCCTAAAGATATGATACTAATATGAATCCCCAGATTCTATGTCTTAATGTTGCTATGGACCAGAAAGCAATCCATCCTTGATAAGATGTGACCCAACCCGCTTTTTCTATTAGGCCAAGTATATTTTATGTTTTGGGGCACTATGTATAATATATAAGATCCCATTTTGAAATTATGTCTTCCATGTTTTCCCTCAAAGGGCCTCTTACTATAATCACCCCCTTTTTTCTGAAGAATGCAAGACTATGTTGAAGTCTCTCACTACTATATTATTTATATGCGCATCCTGATCTTTTTGCTTGATTAGAGAGTTCCATAAATTTTGTTTTTCTATATACATATTTTGGAGAATATACATTGAATATATTAACATGTTTACCTATATTTTTGTGAAGGAGAGTTACCAACAACTAGTGTTGGGATGCTATAGAGTTTTCTTGGTCAAAACTTCTCTTGTCCCATATGGTGCATATGTCGCCAGATGTCCCATTTTATCCTATTGCTTTTGCATTACTAGGTTTCTAGATCTTTCGTCCTATTTCCATCATCATTGTGTCTTGTATCTTGGTCTCTTGGAACATGAGTATTGAGGGTACTTCCATTCTAATTAAGTCATGAATTTCTTCCTTCTCATATTTTCTCCCTATTCTGAGCATGTATTCCAAGAGACTATTAGCATTATTTACCTTGGTTTTGAATGGTGTTTCCTCCCTTATTCTTTCATATGTTTGGAATACATGGTATTTTCATTGTGACTACTTTCCCACTTCCACCAATTGCATTGATGAAGGTTTGTTGAAGACCCAAGGATACTTTTATTGAGGTTGATTCTTCCCTTTTATCCCTTGTCGATGATCTCCCTACTTTCTTAGTTAGTTGATATTCATCATATCCTTCTTCCTCATCATTATGTTGTGCTTTCATGTGACAAATCCTCCACTCTGGACCTTTGGCTCCCATTTTTTCCTTAATGTAGGGATGTATTTGGTTGCTCCCTCTATTGATTCATATTTCTCTTTATTTCGGATTTGGTATTTGGGTTGTGTTTGATTAAGACTCCAATTTTCCTTTGTTTCTTGTCTCGGATCTTCTGTGGGCTTAACTTCACGAGTTTCCTCGGTCTATATTATTTCTTATATCTCCATCTCTTCCATGACTGTGAATTTATTTTTGTTCCTTTCTTTTCTTTCTGAGCTCCCAAGTCTCATGTTGTTGTCCTCATTTTCTTTGTTTTTCCCATAGACTTTGTGTGATTTGTTTCTTCATGCTTCCTTTTTAACTTATTCTAGATCTCTTCTTTACTATTCCCTTCCTCTTCTTTTTTATTGAGCTTACAATCCTCTGGGAAGTGACCATATCCATGACATGTTTCACATTTAAATTAAAGTTGTTCATAATCTAAAGGCTGCATATGTGTCCAATTATCTTCCTTAAGAGTGATGGCCTCTTGTATCCCTTTCTCTAGATCCACTTCTACACATATGCGTGCACATGAATATATCCCTCCTTTTGGTTCTGCTCGATCCACATACTTCCCTAGAGCATTTCCTATAGCAGCCATAGAGTCATCTCCCCAACGATGGAGCAGAAAATGAGGCAATCACACCCATACTCGGACACATGAAGGTACACCATTTTTCGAGTTGAATTCTAAGGACCAGTTGTTCAAATATATCCCTCGTGATCCGTCGAAGTAAGGTCAACTTATGAATATTGGATCTTTATCTATTTTTCTTCAAACAAAAAGACAAAGAATCTTCTACCGCATGAAAATATCGAAATGATTCCTTTGACGAGGGACTTCCATGACTTGGATACCTAGGAATCCATTGCTTTTGGAGATGGACACATTCCCGTAAACTGTCCAATTAACTCCCTCTCTAATAGAGATAGGGATTTGAGCCTTGATGTTACTGGAGGAATGATAACCTCCAGATTTGAAGCAACTTTCTTACTGAATTGAGGCAATGATAGCCATGGATAAATCATGAAAAACTGTGGCATTGGGGAAAATAGGAGGGGGGATCCCCTCTACAGCCATGAATCGAGAGGTAGAAAAGACTAGTAAAAAACCCTAGCAAAACTTGTTAAATTTAAACCAGTTGTCTTAATTATAATAGCATTACTTAAGATAATTTTATATGAATTCCTTTTCTTTTTTAATTAATCAAAAAAATTATTTTCACTTTTTTCATATATTTGAATTTTTTTTTGTAAATTAAAACTATATTACCGAAAAAATAAGATTACATAACTATTTTTTCCATAAATCTGTGGGGCATAGCCTCATGACAGTCTCGAACCTCCCTTTCATCCCTCAATATTCAAACTGGTCTTAACAAAAGATCCCAAAAGACAGTTCTTCCTAAGAGAAAGACAACCCCTGCTTTCCATTTCTACCTATCGACTTACTATGATAGCAACTTCTTACACATAGAAACAACATAAAACAAAAAATAGACCCTTTGATGCTACTACATATGAACCTACCCATTCCCGTCACTGGCATCCAACCAAGCCTGGAAAGTATCCTTATCCCTTACAGAAACCCTTTGAGCTCTGCCATGTTTTTTGATTCCATTCCAATGGATCCATAGTAGACATAGAGGATTTCTCTTGCTGAATCCCAACATATGCCTATTGTTGGAGGAGAAAGTCGGTATGTCGAATTGAATGACAGTCGACTTAGTCGATTAGCCGACTAAGTCGGTCGGCCAACTAAACTAGAGATTAGGTCGGCCACCTAAGGTCGTGTCGGTTCACCGAACCGACAGGTAGTTATTTTGTAAGTGTTTTGTAATCATATATATTAGGCTGTTGAGCCAGATGAGAACTCGGTTCAGTTCTCTATATTGTATGGACCCATTCATGTTAATATAATCTGTTAATTCATCTACTTGTGTTGATCTCTTGTCTCTGTTATGAATGTATGTTTTAGTATGTATTATTGGTAACCTTATGTGATATGTGAGATTACAACATTGGTTCCATTGCCGGTAGTACATGTCTGAAATGTATGCAAACAGATGATATCAAAACAAGAGATTAAGGACTGGTGCAAATGTAAAGTTGCAAATTATTTGCAGAATTACGCACGAAGAAATAGATTGATGATCGCACAAGCAAAAGAAATATTCTTTACAGAAACACATGAGAAGTTTGTAGAATCTGTGCCCCAACTTCTGAAGAAACTCCTGGATGAAAAAGCCGGAAGGGACTAAAGATCAACAGTTGCTAGAAAAAATGATCTGAGGGGGAAGAAAAAACTTGTCTGAGTGGTTCGAAAAAATTGCCGACGAATTCTACGAGGAGCATGCAGTAGAAGACAGAACTTCGGTGGAAACCATCAAGGAGAAATTTTTGCATAGACCTCACCGAGCAATTTCTGTGCTCCTTACTGACCTTGCTGTTTAAGTTCTTGATCGAGAAGGGAGTGGGTCATATTGTCGAACCTCGTCCATCACTTCACGGACCACCATTAAATCCTAACTGGGCGGAAAAACAAAAGAGGTGGTAAAAATTCATTGCAGAAAGGGAGTGGGAATACTTCCTAAGCAAGTAGACCGAACTATTCGGGATTTCTAAAGCGTCGGGTAGGATATGGGGGGGTAGTTGGTCATATGTCGGGATAAAGTGGAGTGGATTCTAGTCAACTAGAAGTAGATACCAATCACCAATAATGAGAAGTCAACCAAAAGGGAAATCAAGAAGATAGTATCATAGAAAGGTATGTCAGACGTTCAGAAAATAGAGAGGGAAGAGAGACAACAAAGGAGGGAAGAAAGAAGAGAAAGAGCCTCAGCGCTACACAGAGGAATGAGTACTAGGGTGATTGAACAGGAAAGAAATATACCAGAGTCAGGTCATGACCGACAAGAAGAAGGTGTGGAAGAAGAGGCGTCCCCTACAGAAGAAGAATTGTGGATAGAGCATCCATAACCTCTCCAATTAAGAGCTCCCCAAGAAGGAACAACTCTATCTCCGTTGAATCTGCGTACCCAAATACAAACTATTGTCGAAGATGACCTCTGACTAGGAGCTGGTGACTTTGGTATATGGAGTCGACTAGACGACGAGATATACACTAGAAGACACCTCATTATCCATTGATTAGAAGAAGGAAATTGGGTTACCTTTAAAGCGGTACCCTCCAACCGAAGTATCCACTTACTTTTACTGACACATGAAGGAGCACCCCCCCTACCAAATACAGCTTTAGAGGACACAAAACATTTAGAAATGCAGATAGGTAACTGCAGTTGGACATTGACAGAAGAAGTCGAAATCAACCGACTGCTGGTCGAAGACGAAATGACAAAAACAACCGGCGAAGATGAAATTTTCGTCAATGATAGTTCTATAGAGAGGAATAAGCAAATAAACCCACCACCCCCACCCCCACCTCCACCACCACCACCTCCTGAAAGCAGCGAAAGTGATTCCAACATGGGTCACAAGTCATCACACATTCCTCTATATGAGGGGGATGAGGACCCCAGACGACACTGCTTCGTCTGTGAATCGACTTGGGAGGCTAACCAAGTTACGGACGAAGACAGGTAGATGGAACAGTTTTTCGGTGCCTTGAGGAAAAGGGAATTAACTTGGTATATGACCTTTTCTGAAAGACAACCTCGAGCAACCAAAGCCGAGATCAAAGTGCAATTTCTATCATTTTTCAAAACTCCAGATGCAAAACACCTGGCAACAAAGAAATTAAAAACAACATCGCAGAAGCCAGGAGAAACTATTTGTGACTATGATAAGCGATGGAAATACCTTCTTAGCCAACTGGACTATGTTATAGATGAACAACTATTAATCCAGTGGTTTCTTGCAGGTTTATCTCAGAAAATCCGCCGACACATAAGTATGGAAATATTCAAGTCTTACAAAGATGCACTTACAAAAGCTCTCCAAGTGGAAATGGATGAGGACATACCAACATACTCCACTGATCACAAACTAGAAGAACGTCTTGAGATCGTGCAGAAGTCATTAAAAGAATTAAACCTCAAAAGTTAGGATATCTGGTGCACGAAGTGCTCGACGATCGGACCTTCAAAAGACAGCTGTCGACAGGAAATCAACTGAAAGGACGTTCGATTCGTTTAGACAAAATGTTTTTGCAACATCTGCCAAAATCATGGGGAACACTTGATAAAAGGTTGCCTGTTCAACATGAAGAACGACAAGGCATCTTAGTGTGCAATCTGCAAAACTAAAAATCATAACACAACCGATTGCCATTTGAACTTGAAGAACCGAAAAAATTATCATGTAGTCTACAAGAACACTACAGTTGCACAAAATAATGAGCAAAACAACTTACCAAATGATAAGAACAATCAGATATATGAAGGTCGAAGATACGAGAGCTGGTATGACAATCGATGTGGAGGCTATGGAGGTCGAGGCCGATTCTCTGGAAATCGAGACAACTGACCACGTCGACCCATCCAATGTTATAAGGAGGGACATTGGTATGCAAACTGTCCATATAAAGACAAAACTGACCTCAAATTTTGTACCCATTGTGGAGTAGGGGATCACTCACTAGAGGATTGCCCTACCATCCTGGATAAAATAAATTCAAAGAAAAATGTTAATGTCTTGTCGTGTGTGCAAAAAAATGATGTAATAAACACAAAGAATTTGCATATTGTAACCCGACAAGGGACAAAAATAGGAAGTGATAATGCAAAAATCAACAAAATAAAAGAAAATAATGTCTACCCTGATCCACTTAAAGAAAAACAAATATATAAAGAAGCAACAAATGTATTCAAAGAATTTGCACGACAGGAAGAGACTAATGAAAATCGACATAACACAATAAAAGAATTAATACAGCTCATACAAAAAGACAACTCAGTATCCTAGTTCATCGATTTGCTATATGAAATAAAACAAAACAACATCGAAAAATAAACAAAGAATATCTGCAGTTTAAATAAAAAAGATAAAAGTGATGCCGACCCACTTGTCAACCTGGAAATTGAAGGATACCATGTCCGACAAGTAGTGCTCGACTTTGGATCACAAGTAAACATCATGACTCGTGACACTTGGGAACAAATGGGCAGACCTCGACTATATGAGTCATGCATATACCTGAAACTAGTCAACTAGGGCCTAATTGAACCTATTGGAGTATGGAAAAATGTTGAAACAACTATAAAATGAATCTCGACCAAAGTTGACTTCAAAATCATTGACCCTAAGGAAGGATCCAGTTCCTTCCCAGCGTTAGTTGGTCGACCTTGGGGTCGAAAGATGAAAGCATCGATATCCCTGGACAAAGAGAGAATCAAATTAAAAGGAAATGGACAAAAGGTCATTGTACCTATTCATCCATCTCAAGGAGAACCTTGGACTGAACCTATCGATGAAGAAGTCGACATCTAACAACTTTATCAGATACAAAACAATGCAGATTATACAGAACCTAATATCTATGAAGAACTTCATTTAGGCAACCAAGACTTAGTTGGTTATAATTTAGATGCATAATTATATGATTGGGAAGTCGATAACTACGAAACACAAGCAAGAGGGTTCTAGACTATCCAAAAAGTACAGAAAAAGCCCACCCAACAATGCTTCATAGTGTCCATTGTCCCAAAAATATTTGAGAAGAAAATTAGGGAGTACCCTACTTTAAAACCTACCAATGTAAATACTACACAAATACCAAGATACAAGGAAAGAGAATCACCAGTCATGCATGTAGAACAAGTTTCCAAAAATATTGGTGAACATGGCCGACTTCAAAGCCTAGTAGAAACTTTTACAAGACAAGCTGCTAGATGGTGGGATACCCACTAGACAATACTGCAGACCTGGACAACAGTTTCAACTTTCTTTGTAGAAAGATTTGGAGGAAAGAAGTTAACCAAATAGGCTTAGATGCCTATATTCATCCAAGGACAGAATCCATAAGATCATATTAAGACATGTGAAAAAGAATGGAGAAAAATTGGATACAAGGATGAACGAACATGGCCACACCTGTTTCCATCGACCCTCGCTGACTTACCAAACAAATGGTATAAAATGGAAGAAGCTAGGGGTGAAACATTATTATGGCATGAACTCAAAGAAAATTTTATTAAATATTTCAACTTTATCCCACAAAATGAAAATATGGCCGAAACAACAAAACAGATTAAATAATTTATACAACCGACAGAAAATAAACCCTTAAAAGATAACCGACAGACAAGGAATTGTAACAATATAAAAACTGGGGCAGTACCACAGTCGACAAGACTACAGTAAGAAAATGAAAACACAGAAGGGAAAAGCTTTAGATGGAAATCAAACCATGTCGAAACAACCAAACCTATTCATACAGTCCTTAAAGTTGAAACAACTGATAAGGAGGAGACCGACCGAATGTTTGCAATCGACTTCCCTACCACATTCTCCTAGTTTAAAGAGGAAGCCGACCAATCAATGAAGCCAAAGCACCAGAATGGCTAGATGATAAAGTCAAAACTAGAGAATTCGACATCTCAAATGATGACCGACCAAAAATGGCAAAGATTGGTGACTACTGGAGTGAAGAACAGACCAAAGAGATAGTAAACTTATTAAAAGAGTTCCAAGATGTATTTGCTAGAGATTATAAAGACCTCAAAGGCTTAGTCCATGAAATGGGAGAAATGAAGATTGACACTAAACCTGATGTTTGACTTGTGAAGAAAAGGACATATAAGCTAGCTCACAAATACAAAGAGATAGTCAAAAAGGAAATTGATAACATGCTTGCAGTAGGCATCATCTATCCTATTGACCAATCAGAATGGGCAAGTCCAATGGTTGTACAACCTAAGAAACATGATCCAACCAAACTAAGAATTTGTGTCGACTTCATAGAACTAAATAAAGTGACACCGATAGACCCATTTCCAACTCCTTATGCAGATGAAATCTTAAATGAGGTTGCAGGACATGAATGCTACTCATTTACAGATGGATTCTCAGGTTATAACCAAGTGCCAATAGCTAAAGAGGATTAGAAAAAAACAACATTTGTATGTGAATTTGGCTCATTTGCTTACAAGGTTATGCCTTTTGGATTAAAAAATGCACCTGCAGTATTTTCTAGAATTGTTGTCAAAACATTTCAAGAATATATTTACAAGACTATGGCCGTATACTTTGATGATTGGACAATATACTCCATGTTAAAGGATCATTGCAAGTGACTAAGAATTATGTTAAAGAAGTCGACAAATCCAATTAGCCTTAAATATCAAGAAGTGTATATTTGTCACCCCAATAGGGATATTGCTAGGGCACATTGTCTGTAAAGAAGGTATTAAGGTCGACTTTGCAAAAATCAAAATTATCCTCGACCTAAAACCACTAGTAAACCCAAAACAAGTCAGGGTGTTACTTGGCCACACAGGATATTACAGAAAATTCATAAGATATTATTCAGATATGACCTATCCACTCGAAGAACTATTAAGGGAAGATAAAGAGTTCAACTGGACAGAAGAGTGCCATTTATCATTTGAAAAATTAAAAAGAAAACTAGTCGAAGCACCAATCCTAAGGTTTCCAAATTGGTCGATCAAATTCCATATTCATATTGATGCATTAGGCCTCACAATAGGAGCAATATTAACTCAACCAGGAGATGATGGAATGGATTATCCTATAGTTTACAGTAGCAGAAAATTAAATAAAGATGAAAGAAATTATTCAACAACGGAAAGAGAAGCACTAGGAATGGTCTTTGCATTACAAAAATATCGACATTATCTTCTAGCTAACCCATTTATATTCTATACAGACCATCAAGCATTTAAACATCTCGTCAATAAACCACTACATCATGGAAGGATTTGTCAATGGCTACTACTATTCCAAGAATTCGAATTCGAAGTTGTTGTCAAAACAGGTAAGTTAAATGTCGGTCCCAACCATTTATCCCGAATCGACACAGGAGAGGAGCCGACAGGAGTCGAAGATGACTTACCAGATGCACATCTATTTCGGATCGAAGTAGTCCCAGCAGATTTAGAGGAAACAACCCAGTTCTTAGAAGATGGACAAGCACCAGAAGGAATGAGTACAAAGAAGAAACAAATCCTAGCTATGAAAGCTGCGCCATATAGTCTTATAAATGGATTTCTTTACAAGATGGGATTATATGACATCCTCTGAAGGTGTGTACTGGAACATGAAAGAGACAAAATTATGCATGAAGCACATTATGGACCTGCAGGAGGACATTTCCAAGTAGATACAACTGCAAAGAAAATCCAATAGTTAGGGTTATGGTGGTCGACACTTCACAGAGATTGCAAAAATTTTGTAAGTCAATGTGACAAATGTCAACGACTAGGTCGACCCCTGCCTAGCATAGAAATTCCTTTGATATCAGTAAACCCAAGTTTGACATTTGAAATTTGGGCTATAGACTTCATAAGACCATTTATTATACCAACAAAAAGGACAGGCACGAGGTATATCATAACTGCAGTCGAATATGTAACCAAATGGGCAGAGGAAGAACCAGTTGACACATATTCTAGTGAGATAGCTGCTAAGTTTATCTATGAGAATATCATCACCAGATTTGGATGTCCACTAACCCTAATTAGCGACCAGGGAACACAGTTTATCAATAGAACTATCAAATCCCTAACCGACCAGTTCCAAATCGACCATCGTCGGAGTACAACATACCATCCTTAGTCGAATGGAGCAATTGAAGCATTTAACAAAACATTAACAAAAGGTTTAACAAAAATATGTAATGTTGATAAAGATAACTGGGATGAGAAAATACCTGTAGTATTATGGGCATACAGAACAACATATAAACGCTCGATCGACCAAACCCCCTTTCGACTAGTCTATGGACAAGAAGCAGTAGTTCCATTACACTTCCGACAACAGACACCTATTATTGCAGAGATCCTACATGTCGATGTCGAACAAGGAAGAAAGGACCGACTACTACAACTGAGTAAACTAGAAGAACACCGACTACTCATGTTACAACATCAAGAAATTTAGAAACAACAACAAAAAGCATGGCACGATAGAAACATCAAAAACAAAAACTTGTCGGTGGGAGATCTTGGTTTACTATACAATAGTCGGGTAAAAGATAAAACTAAAAAGTTACATACAGAATGGATGGGACCCTATGTTGTCGAAGAGATACATACCAATGGATCAGTACGACTAAGAACGTTACAAGGCATAGTATTTTGGAAACTCATTAATGGAGCCCGACTAAAACGCTGCAGAAACTAAAACAAACAAGCCAAAAAAAAAATCATATAACGACCATAACGATTAAAACAAAAGCTATAAAAATCTAAAAATCCAAAAAGCAAAATAATACCGGACATGAAGAAAACTATGACAAAAAATTACCACTTCAACAGCCGACATCATGCCCATCGACATAACGCCATCGACCATTTTCATAACTGACATCGACCGACGACCTCAATAGTCCCATCCTGCATTCATGACCTCAAGCGCCGAAAGTAATTCGCCATTAATGCACTCATCGAAGAAAACATCCAAAGTGTCCCCTATAAATACTGGAACATCACATCTGCCATTAATACACTCATCGACGAAAACATCCAAAATGTCCCCTATAAATACTGGACTGTCGAAGGATCATTCACCATAATTCATATAGAGAGAGCATCAGAGCACCTAGACTACTAGAAGCTAAGAATACCTTAGTGAAATCGACCACCAAACCGACAAGATGGCACCAAAACAGACTAGAGCCTCAGCCAAAGCCAAGGAATTATAGACTGCCGAAACACCTTTAGTTCGAAGGTTAATGAATATTAAGAATGCTATGGTGCAGGAAGGCTCATGGAAAAAACTATGGACCAAGATGCAAGAATGGGCTTATGTCGACAAGAAGCCTACTCAAGCTGCAGATAAAATAAAATACAGTACCATCTTCAACTATGTCAATGCACCGCTCATGGCTGGTTTCCGTGGCACAAAAGAAACAACCGTCAAGTTTATAATAAGCTGGTACCACAACGACCGATTTTACTTCGATCAATCGGTCGACATCTCTGGGGAAGTCATCTCTAAGCTATTGAGACTTTCAAACAAAGGAGACCCAGTACCAGTCGGTATTAAAGAGGGACTGGTCGAAGAACTAACGGGGTCAGCTTCGGGAAAAAACTTAAATGGGTTGATGATTAGTCAAATCACAGCCTGAATGCCATAGATTGTGGCCAAAATAATAGCCATCACACTCACCCTAGCAGGTCAAGGCAGTGACCTCAAATTAGACATGTTAGAGGTTGTTGACACCATTGTGACAAATGGAAAGATATATAAATGGGCTGAATATGTCACCGACATGGTCAAGACTATCTATGAAAGATGCCAAGAGACAAGAGGAATCATCAGGTTCCCATCACTCATACTATGGATAGTCATGTACCATATTTTCCTTGAAGGAGACCAAATTCTTCAAGAACCGACAAGGTTCCACATGTGGAGATTCAAACCATTCTCCCATAAAGGAACCTTGAAGGAACTTGAAGACGGAAAAGTGTCGTTGGAGAATTGGCTCCAACAACTAAAAGTCTGCACGACTAGATGGAGGGTGCCTCAAAATATCTGATGAAGTCTACTGAAAAAGTCCCACATCCAGCTAGAGCTTGACCATACTTCGGTGTGGTACATGCAGGGTGAAAAATCAAATGCAAAAGCCCTTGATTATTATCCGTTGGTCGAACAGATCTTTCGAGAAATGTCTCGACAAGCTGGGACAAAATACACATTCCAACGAAGGCCAAGGTGTTGGTAATAACTCCCAATTGATTATTATTCCAATGCAAATGCCTATATTTATACAAATCACATGGCGGTTGGGTTTCACCTTCTGCTCAGCCTGTTTGGATTCCTACTATTTATTTATTTATTTATTTACATTATATAACCCTAACGGATTATATTCTAACAATCCCCCTCTTAATCCGAAGGGGTGTTCGTAAGTCCGAGCATGTTTCTGAACCTTTCAAACTTTTCTCGTCCAAGCGCTTTGGTGAAGATGTCTGCAACTTGATCATTTGTGGAACAATGTCGAAGATGGACTGTCTTGGCTTCTACATGACGTT
>LPNX010159190.1:98658-176805 GCA_001517045.1 Pseudotsuga menziesii | reverse complement strand
CAAATCTTGCATGCCACAATGAACTAGATGACATATTACCTTCTCCATGCAGAGAGAGGTAGGCATAGTTCTGAAATCTTGCGGATGAACCCTTGAGCTTCAACAAATTCCCATCTTCATATCCAGTCATGATGACTTGGTTGTTAGAGGACTTTCTTATTTCAACGATTCCATCAAACATGTGGATGGAATGGCATTGCTGTCGAATCTCCACCAAGGACAGCAGGCTTCTCTGCAACTCTGGAAGATAGAGAACGTTCTTCAACAAGAAATCAGGGAATCCAGGCATCTTCAGTCGAATGGTGCCCATTCCCTTTGGTTTAATACTTGACTTATCTGCAAAGTAAACTATGCCATCTATTGTTTCATTCAGTTCTTCAAAACAGTCTTTTCTAAATGTCATGTGTGATGTTGCACCAGTATCAAGCAGCCAACAATCTTTATAAGATGAAAGAGAAGTCATTTCATTAAATCCAAGATTACAATGTGCAACAATACAAGAATCAGAAGATTTACTAGCATCTTGGTCATCTTTCTTCTGATTATGCTTGTCTTTGATGGAGTCCCATGAAGCCCAACACTGATCTGATGTGTGCCCAGTCTTTCCACAACGCTTGCACTGCAACTTTGATCTTTTGCTGGAGGTGTTTCTGCCCCCTCTGCCTCTCTTGCTGCAATCTCCCTTGGAAGGGTCTTTGAACCGATTCTTTGTTTTCTGAACAAAGTCAAGGGATTCTTCGACAGGCTCGCTTGATTTCTCGATCTTTCTAGACCATTTTGGATATGTTTCCTTGCCATTGAGGACATCACCAACAATAGGTGCTATAGATTGAATTTTTACAACTATTAGTGTAATTTACAATATTGATCTTAATACGAAAAAGAGAAAAACAATAACCTTGCAGGTCTACAGTCTCTGCCAAGGTGTACAATGCAAGTTTATAGCATATATATCAGTCCATACAAAATATATCAAAATATATATCAGTCACCAGAAATAGATGATATTCTTTAGCATAAAACACAGTCTTCAACGCAGCAAGCACTATATATCAGTCACAAGCTGAATGAGGGCATGAACTAGCTTCATGCAATTGGTAATGGCGTGAATATCTCTCTCCACGCAGCTTCAATCAACACATTTAGCTCCACGCAGCTCCTCAAAGCAGCTTCTCAACGCAATATATATGTTTGTCTCAACATAGAATTAGGGTTTACGCAGCTCCTCAAATCAATAGCAGTCACCAACACGCAGTCTCCAACACAGCAATATATGTGTGCTATATCAGTTTCAATATTTTGCAGTCACGCAATATATAATATATCAGTCTTCATTTTCTGACATCTAAAACGAGAAAATTGCGACACAATAGACTGCAAATACTCAGGCCCAAATTATAGGGCAAATACAGATTGAAAGCAGCGCTTCACAGCCACAATACAAAGTGAGGGTTTATGCTAATGTATTGGAAATGTTGTTTCATACTTCAGACCTTTCAACCGCGAGAAACAAAAGCAATGAATAACACAAATAATAGCACTCCACGCTCAACCAGCGTAGCATCCATATATACAACGCATATATACAACACATATATTCTCAGTCATCGGTAATAAAAGAGACACAACATACAACACAGCATTCTTCAGTCTTCAGACAGCATACTTCAACGCATTCTTCAGTCTTCAGACAGCATACAACACAACATTCTTCAGTCTCACACAGACTTTGCAGCTCATATATGGTGGAATTACAAGCAGGCTGTTTTCACAATGGAGAATACAATTTTTCAAGAGATACCACTGATAGGTATTCAACGCAACAAGTACTATATATTAGTCACAATGGTTCAACGCAGATATAAACTCCATGCGCATCATTCACATCTCCACTCAGTAGTGCCTTCACGCTGTAGAAGGTACTGAATCTACACTTCACGCCGTGAGTCTCTTCTCCATGCATGAATTAGGGTTTTTCTTTCCACCACGCTATTTCAGCGTTCAGTCCTCTCACTATATCGCACCAGATAAGTCAAATTCACAGAGGGTATTGTGAACAAACTACTGGAAGTAGTGGTTATACTCTGAATTCTAAGATGCTGGATAATATGAATATGCAGTCCATGGAATGGGGGCCTCAGTTTGAGGCTGAGGCAAGGAATCACTCACCCTGGCAGGTCGAGGCAGTGACCTCAAATTAGACATGTTAGAGGTTGTTGACACCATTGCGACAAATGGAAAGATATATAGATGGGCTGAATATGTCACCGACATGGTCAAGACCATCTATGAAAGATGCCAAGAGACAAGAGGAATCATCAGGTTCCCATCACTCATACTATGGATAGTCATGTACCATATTTGCCTTGAAGGAGACCAAATTATTCAAGAACCGACAAGGTTCCACATGTGGAGATTCAAACCATTCTCCCATAAAGGAACCTCGAAGGAACTTGAAGACAGAAAAGTGTCGTTGGAGAACTGGCTCCAACAACTAAAAGTCTGCACGACTAGATGGAGGGTGCCTCAAAATATCTAATGAAGTCTACCGAAAAAGTCCCACATCCAGCTAGAGCTTGACCATACTTCGGTGTGGTACATGCAGGGTGAAAAATCAAATGCAAAAGCCCTTGATTATTATTCGTCGGTCGAACAGATCTTTCGAGAACTGTCTCGACAAGCTGGGACAAAATACACATTCCAACGAAGGCCAAGGAAATCGACTTCTCAATCGAGGAGCTGTTAACAGACCAAGAGAAAGAAGAGCATTATGAGTTGAAGCTCTACATCAGTACCTTTGTGTCGGAGGAGACACCTATCGAACACACTGGTCGACTTCAAATAATCATCAAACCTCTGATAGCACAGAGGGTAGAACCATAGATAGAAGAAACACAAGAAGAGCAGCAGGTAATCACTCTAGCTGCAGAAAGTCTCATCCCAACCTAGGATCCAAGGGGAGAGACAGAACCAGAAAACCCAGAATATGCTATCACAAAAAACATTATACAAAAATTGTCAAAAGAGATAGCAGCTGCAAGAAAGAAGATAAAAACACAACAACTACAACAAGGAAAAGGTAAGCGCAAGCTTATCATTGCAGAATCATCAGACAACGAGGAGGAACTGGGAGCTATGGCCATCGACATAATAGAATATGCCACAACAAATAAAGTGCTGGTGGAAACCCAGTTCCAAAGATTTGTTGAGGCAAGAGCACTACCAGGTCGACCAAAGAAAGCCAATATCACCCACATGTCGATGCCTGAAAATGTTGTAGATATTGTGTCTACGCCTCCACCTCCATCCCCGACAAAAGTAACAGAGGAGAAAATACCACAACAACAGTCGATAAGCCCACTCGACTAGTGCAAAAGTGTTATGTCGGAAGCTATGAAAGAGAAGTTCAATAGGGATAGAGACCTCTAGGCTTACATAGAAAATTTCCAGCGATCTTCACCCAAGTGCAGAAGCTCTCTACAAAATCACCTCTCTTCGAAGTTGGTGGGTACCCACTACCAGTCCCTCAAATTGGCCAAACACCCCACAAACCAAATATCTTTGCAACTATCACTTCGACCTTTGAGAGAAATCTAGATAAGGAAGCTGAAGTTGTCGGACGTTGGACCTCGACCATTACTTCGACTGTACCAGAACCCCACCTACCAGCCACTGATCTGACCGGAGGAGAAGAAGAAGACAATATCGACGATATAAATCGAGAAGTAAACTAGCTCTTCTCTGATTTGGATTCACCTCCTCAGATCGACAATCCACCTCTTGACCTCACTTCCACCAACCCAATCAACCCTAACCATTCACCAATTCCATCACCACCACCACCACCACCACTCGACTCAGAACAAACCCCACCATAACCATCAGCACCAACTACATCCACTTCTACACCCCCTGCATCTAAGCAACGAGAGGCAACAATCATCCCACCTCCCCAAACAGAGAAACCATCAACCACTGCTATACCACAAACCGAAAATATCGACTCGACTTTTGCAGGTACACATGTGTTGACACAAACAGAAATAGAAAAGCATAAGAAGAAAGAGAAACAAAAGAAGGAGCATCATGGACAACCATCAAATGTCCATATCAAATTGAAAGATGCAACCTCACCGACCGATGTAGAGCTAGGACAACTCCTGAAAATCCTAGCAGTCGAAGCAAAGACAAGGAGCCAACAGAGACGTAAGGAACTCGACAACAAGGACGAAGAACATGTCGAGTTCCTCAACAAATGCAGAAACCTTGCACAATCAGTAATGCCAGGACCAGTAGAGGTCGACACCGACAAACCGCTCGAAAGAGCTTATCAGCTATTTGAAAGCATGGTGTCGACACTCCAAATACAGCTTCAGGAAACGAAGGAGGAGCAGAAAGAAGAAACCGTCTGACTGCTAATGGCACAGCACAATGCCTTCCCTGAAGCCTACAAAGTGTTACAATATCACATGGAAGAGTCTGCTATCATGGAAGAAATACTACGAGATTGGCTTGCTTACTATGGGCGAGTCTATCAACAAACTAGGTAGACCCGATAGGAGATCGAAGCGCTTGAGAAGAGCAAGCCCACTGATATAGCACTTAGAAGCACAATTGAAGATCAAATAGTGCTGGAGACAACTAAACTGTAGAAACTTGAGCGGTAAGCTCATTAGTGGGTGCACCAAGCTATCCCCAACTTGGAAAAAGTCGACATCATCTTCCCACAGACGAAACGAATTATAGAGACTGCAGAGGAGAAGGACCAGTTTATGGGTGCCAACATGGAGAGAATAGCTGAAATCTCCATTTCAAAGAAGATGTCGATCTTATCAAGTCTGACTACACTCACCATCGACATCCATAAAATATTGCAAATTTGGATGGATTTCCAACATCACCTAGCAGTGACAGCCCCAACGATTGTTGAAGACTATGTACAGAAAAGACCGACCATCAGAATTTACAGCCCATGAAGACCAAGCACATCATAATGACTACTAAGACAGGCAAGAAGATTTTTGTACCTCCCTGTTTCTTCGGGACGAAGAAACATTTTGTTCGTGGGGGAGATGTTGGGGGAGCAAGCCGGTATGTCGACTTGAATGACAGCTGACTTAGTCGATCAGCTGACTAAGTCAGTCGGCCGTCTAAAATAGAGATTAGGTTGGCCACCTAAGGTCGTGTTGATTCACCGAACCGACAAGTAGTTATTTTGTAACTGTTTTGTAATCATATATATTAGGCTATTGAGCCAAATGAGAACTCAGTTTAGTTCTCTGTATTGTGTGGACCCATTCATGTTAATATAATCTGTTAATTCATCTACTTATGTTTATTTCTTGTCTTTGTTATGTATGTATGTTTTAGTATGTATTATTGGTACCCTTATGTGGTCTGTGAGATTACAACACCTACATACCCCACCGCACTAGGGTTTCCCTTCAATGCACCATCAAAATTAAGCTTAAAGGTTCCACTTGGGGGGAGAGACCAAGATGTTGGAATGCCTAGTTGGTGGGCCTGCATGATTTTATGAATCCCCCCAAGATCCTCTTTACTAAGCCCCCATCCATAAACAATTCTTGCCTCTTGCTCATTTAATTCCCCATCCTTGTCTGTCCATTGGTTATTCCTCATTGTCTCCTGAATATTACAAGTTAATATTTTCCAAACCTCTTCTTCAGTAGATCTCATATCTTGGAAGATCCTGTTAGTTATTTCCTTCCATATCACCCAAAGTAGGAACCCTCGGAACATAAATGACAAAATTATGAGGATGGGATTCAGGAAGGCTTCCAAATTCCAATTTTTGATCGATTGATTTGGATGGCCTCTAACCTTGTCTGATCGACGAAAAATAACTGCCCTCGGTCCCAGATTGATGTTGTAAAGGGGCATCTGTCTAACAAGTGGTTCATGGTCTCTTCTTCCCTGTTGCATAAAGAACAGTCTGATGGACGTACAAATCCATGTTTTCTCCGGTTTTCCCTAGCCAAGTCTCTCCTTTGCTTAACCAACCATATGAAGGTTGTGACCTTTGGCCAAGGGTTCATTTCCCAGATTTGTTTTCGAATATCCTTTGGGATTTCCCATCTGGAAGTATAGATGTCATACGCATCCTTTATGCTAAACACCCATTTGGGTGAGTAACCCCATCGTAGCTTGTCTTGGTTGGTGTGCCTTCAAATGCACCGCTCTTGGATAGTGTCCTGAAAGCTTCCTTAGCCAGAGTAAGATGTGCCCACCTTTCCTATCCTTGCCAATCCTGAAAGTCCCCATAGTCTATCATCTCAGTACAATATTGGTAAACTTTTATCATCCCTTCTCTTATGCCTTTTCCCTTAACATTCGCTACTTGGGGATTTTCGATAGCTTAGGTAGTTGATGTCAGGATTCATCCAAAAAATTTGTTGTGTGTCTGTCTTTGATTTTCCATAAGCTATGATCCTGAACAAGACTTTTTTTTCATTAGGCTGAGGTCCAAATATGAGAGCCCTTTTTCTCTTCCCTTAAATAAAATTACTCGTAGCTAGATGGGTCCTAGGCATACTTTACGTGCCAAAGTTTCGCCCAAGGTTCATTCGTGTAGGTGCACCACCTCCACTAAAGCTTGGCTCCAAGCACCTCATTTATCTTCTCAATATCATGAATACCCAAACATCCTCGGTCCTTTGGGTGACATAATTTGTCCCATCTAACTAGTGCTATTTTGGACTTATCTGGGTTTCCACCCAAAAGAAACACGAGTGTATACTTTTAATTTCTTTGAGGATTGGCTTAGGAGCTGCCAAGACCGAAAATAAGTAGATCGACATGGCATGGAGGACATAGTTAACTAGGGTTAGTTTACCCATCAAATTTAATGGCCTGAAGACCCACCTCGATAACTTCTTCCTTATCCAGTCTAGGAGATCCTACCATGACACTTCCTTGATCGTCCCCTCTGCCAGAGGAGATCCGAGGTATTTAGACAGAGCCCACTGTGAATCCAATGATGTGGATGATGTTTATGTGAGTCATCCTAGGGGTATTAAAGTAGAATATCTAATATTTTTCAAGGTTAACTTCCAACCTGGAGGCGTTGGTAAATATTGTCAAACATTTCTTGAAGGTTCATGCCTCTTGGACTGAAGGGTTCCCCATGAGCATGGTATCATCCACAAAATGCAAATGTGTCTTCTTATCTATGCCATTATGAAGGTTTAAACCACGGAGGTCATCGCTTACTATCTAAGACTTGGTTAGATTACTTAGGCCTTTTTCCATGATGATGAAGAGAAAGGGAGAGAGAGGATCCCCTTTTCGAATACCTTTGGATAGATTCACCGTGTAAGAGGGAGAGCCATTCAACAATATAGAAAAGAAGGTAGACGATACCATATTCACAAACCACTCAATCCAGCATATGGCAAAGCCAAAAGAAGCCAATACTTCTCTCATATATTGCCAGCTCAATTTATCATAGGCTTTTGCGATGTCAAGTTTTACAAGCATCCTTGACTTTTTGCTAACTTTCATGGAATGAATTGCCTCATTGACCAAAATGATGCCATCTAGGATTTGTCTGCCTTCAATGAACCTAGATTTCTCTAGATAAATTAAAAGAGGAAGGACCGATTTTAGTCTATTGGCTATGACTTTGGAAATTATCTTATAAATGACATTGCATAGGGATATAGGTCTGAATTTACCAAGAGCATACGCTCCTTCCAATTTGGGAATGAGAGTTAGAAAGGTCACATTAAAAGCCCTCAGAACCCCACAAGATTGGTGCGATTCTTCAATGATTTTCCAAACTTCCTGTTTTATAAGGTCCTATAAATAATGGAAAAAATTGGAGGTGAAGCCATCCAGCCTGGTGGCCTTTCCTAAATTCATATGTTGCATTGCTTCTTCCACCTCTTCAATCTCTATAGGATTGAGAAAAATGTCATTAAGTTCCTGAGATATTACTGTTGGGAGGCGCTGGGTTATTTTGGCAATATTTGTCTTCTATTCATTATGTCCTTTGTCATGACCTATTTAAAGTGGTTAACTAACTCCTCTTCTATCTCTTCTCTGGTTTCAACATATCGACCATTAGTCGCCTTTAGTTTTTGGATCTTCAATCGGTGTTTGTTTTGAATAACCATGTTATGGAGAATTTTGTGTTACACTCTCCTTCCTGGAGCCATTGGTTCCTAGATTTTTGCTTCCAGTATATCTCCTTCTGCCTTTCTCTCGAGGCTATATGGGAGAGGAAGTATTCTATATGATGTTTGAGGTATTCCCCATAACCTTCATTCACACCCCTCCTTTGAATAACCTCTAGTTGTGACATCAATATTTTCTTATCATGGAATATGTTTCCAAATTCTTCTTTATCCCAAGTACGGATCCTAGCTTTAGAGCCTTCAGTTTCTATTGAAATTGATACATCCTTGATCTCGTGGGGGGGACCAGTTCCTGCCACCACTACTAAACTAATGATTTAAAATCTTCATGTTCAATCCAGAATTGCTCAAATATGAATGATTTCCTATTGTGTATGCCTAACTTGTCCCATTGCAGACAAATTGGCCAATGATCTGATCGTGTTACCAGAAGGACATTAGATGACACCTCTTCTGCTTCCCTACTTATGTTCTTGGAGACCAAGAATCTATATAATATAGAAGCTAGATGATATTCCCATCCACATCGACTATTCCATGTGAACCATCCATTTCCTGTCTCTAGGTCAACAACCTCACTTTCCTCTATGAAATCAAGATTCCTTCTTCCCCTTTCTTTCCCCTAGTGATGAGATTAGGTTGAAATCCCCTCCCATAATCCATGGGTTGCTTTCCATTCTCCCATTGACTCAGCGTAGGAATTCCAGGAAGGAATATTTCTAAGAAAACGATCTCGAGCCATATATATTAGTTAGAGATCCCTTGGCACCAGAATCCTGGATTGAAAAATCCGTTGTCAAGGAGAAACGGGTCATCCAAAAATTTGATAAACTTACCACTTTCGAGCGCCATAGAATCACTAACCCTCATGATGTCCCATTGGTGTCTATTGCCACTGTTTTACATCCTTTCCATATCCTTTGTCCAACTTGTTCTAGGGTTTTAGACTTACACTTCGTCTCTTGGAGAAATAAAACAACTGGCTTCTCTATTTTAAGATTCTTTGCTAGTAATTTAATCTTCGTGGGGTGACTACTACCCTGAATATTCCATGATATTATTTTCATTGATTCACTCCATTGAATTTAGTAAAAGTCGCCACAATAGTGGGGTACTGACCTGATTCAATGAGCTTAACACCTACCCCTATGATCCTTTGCTTGTTTGTCTTCCTCCCTCTCCTTGGTTCCTCCTTGGGCTCCTTCCTTTTGTTCCCCTTCTAGGGATCTGTAGCTACCCCAAGTTGTATATTGGACTTTGTTCTGATGATGGATTCCTGCAAAAGCTCCAGTTTCCTCCTGGATATGTATCCTTTCCCTTTTTTCTCACACTCTTTCTCTATTTAATCTAGATATATCTCTCCCAGATCCATATCCTGAACTCCGTCTTCCTCCGACATTGCTTCTGCTTAATCCTCTTGACTCAATCCTTCCCCCTCCTTAGGTACCACCATGCTAGGATGGGATTTTTTGGTCTTGCCCTTATCACGGGGGTTCTCCTCCTCTCCCCCCTCGCTAAGGATTTCAAATATGTTACTAGAATTTTATTTGCCCCCTTTGGACTTTCTTTCCTATTGTTGTGAAGGCACAAATCAAGGATTTATTCTTCTACTTTGAACTTGGGTGAAGCCCTCCACATCCTCCATCTTCTACTATGTCTGAGTTTTGGCCAAGGGATGTTAGCTGCTCTTTGGGAAATTCCTGCTAAGGTTCCCATGCTCATGGCACTGTCTACACATGAATGGAATGTGTTCATAATCAATCGACTACTGCCATTCTTCATCTTCACAGTTTAATTTGATGGATTTTGGAAGCTCCTTTGACGGATCCATATAGACATAGACTTGAGCAAATGTCATATACCTCTGTTGTTTGGTTTGTTCCGCTGCTTTCACAAACTCTCCCAACATATTCCTAATATCTTGTAGAATTTCCAGGTCCTAGTAGTTGCAAGGAATACAAACATATCCAAATAGGAGCCACCCTCATGTCTTCTTGCTAAGGGTTAAATCTTTCTTTCCATGGATGCAGGTAGAGGCCTGCTTAAAAAACAAAATAGGGCCCCCTTCCAAGATCCGATCTCGATCTTCCTAGTTGAAGAAACTTACGGTGAAAAAACCCTTGGATTGTAGGTGCGGATCGTAGTTCCCTTTGGAATTCCAGGTATGCTTGATCCATCATATTAAGTCTTTCTCTTTCAGCCAGATCCCCATAAATTTTACTATCAGTGCTTTCTCCTTCCATCTCTCCACCCTTTCTTAGAGTTTTTCTGATATAATATGTAGAGTCGAGATAGCATGGGCACGCTAGAGACATCTACTAGTGCCCTGATTTGATGCCTGAAGGGGGGTCTCGTCCCTACCTTCGTCCCTGAACTTCCCTGATCCACCCCCGTGGACATCATTGATCTTCGAGCGTGATGGCATACTCTTTCTGGATGTTGTGAAGGAGAAGAGGTCCCCTCCCTGGTTCACCATTGCGTTGACCCCTCACCAACTAGGTAAAACCGCCTCACAAACTAACCTACGATTATCACCTGTGTTTGATTTGAGAACCCTCAATAAATTATATTAATAATATCAAAATATATTATAAATATACTATTAATCTTTCCATTAATTACTTAAATATTTTCCATTGATTAACATAATATTTTCAATTGTCCTAGTTATTTTATAATAGTTTAAAAACATTTAAATGCTCAACATTCATTCAAAATGACATTTTCATTGATAACATACAGAAAATCCCTAGATTTTGAATGTCATTCAAAATGACATTTTCAATGACACATAAAATCCTCACATTTTTGAATATTTCAGAAAAAATGTAGGTAGAAAACTTTTCATGGTATTTCTTGGTTATTATGTATTATTTTTTTCATAAATAATTATTTTAAAACTAAATTTAAAAATATCTAATTATGGAAGGAGAAGTGAGGTGTCACATGGGGTTTTACCCATAGTTTTATTTAACGAGATATATTGTGTATTTAATAATAATTGGTTTAGTTATTTAATTATGCCTATCATAATATCATAATTTTTATGGTTATTAAAATATTATTAATAATCTCATTCCTTTGTCCTTAGGGTTACTGGAAACATGATACTCAGAGGACTTTACTCATCGCCAAGAAAGCCTTAACGGCCTTAGGAAGTTATAAAAAACCTGTTAACCGACTGATGGAGTTATAATGCATTAATGGCTTGATCTTCTCTAGCGCTGCTGTGGAAGCTGCAAGAGAGCCCACCAGCAGCAACATCAGAAGCGCCTGGATATCTACCATTTCATAGTGCACGGTTTAATCTTCTATGTTTCAAGGATTTAGCTCAACTATCAATCATGGAAGACGACCGTGGAAATGCACATAAAAGGAATGTGCCAGATATCCAGGAAGCATCGGATTCTTCTCCTGTAATTAATTTGAAGAAGAGAAGATTAGAAGGATCGACAGTTTCAACAAATTCATTTCCTGATCGCGATTCTTCTCATCCCTCAACAGCTGAAAACATCGATCACAGAGAAAACATAAAGAAAAATGTCCAGGTTGTCAGAAATTATGTGAAAAGTGGTTCAGCAATAGACGAGGCTGTAAAAGCCATTCAAACACTCATGGAAATTCTTGGTATTGACGAGAAGAAGCACACGAAACTGATTGTGGAAGAGGGAGTTGTTTCTGTTATAATTCAACATCTTAAAATGAATTCCGCCGTTGAAACTATTCCAGCGAAAGCCATGATTATGGACGAATGGGCTCTGAAACTCTTGACATCTCTTGAGAACAACAGCGATTTCGCTGGAAGAGATATCATCGATCAAGAAATGATTGGCTATCTTCTTACATTCTTCACACGACGGCAGCCCCGCGCAGACGATGCTTTGATTCATCGAGTCCAACTCGCCGTTCTCCATCTTTTTGGAGCGCTGTTGCGGCGTTCGCCGGTGGAAACAGTGCGCGCTCTCCTCGCTCTGCAGAACGATGGCTCGCATTTCGCATTAGCGTTGCTGTCGCCCAATTTCCAAGTGCGACTCTCGGCTCTTCACGTTATTAGAGATTTGGCATCAACAGATTTGGGATACGTGAATAGTTTTTGTAAGCAGTGGCTCGCCTGTCAGCTCACAGTCATGGTTTCTTCCATTCACACCAAGATCACTAGTGCCGCTGCGTCTGCCATCATGGCCTTGTCTGCTCCTCATCTGATAGATCTCTTTCTGGCAACCGGAGTTTGGTTCGCCATCGTGGCCTTGCTAAAAAGTACCGACGACAATTGCAGGTATGGTTTGTTAAATGGAAAAAAAAACAAATTTCTTCACATGTAAATATTTTCATAAACTGAAACATATTGACATCGTCATCATCATTTTTTGAGTTTGACCTAGGAGTAGTTCCGTCGTCAGGATTTTTTGAGTTCATGGAAATAATTTTCTTATGAAGGTTTCACCTAGGATTCATCGTCATTAGGATTTTTTGAGTTCATATAATTTTCTTATGATCTTCATCTTAGGAAGGTTTCACCTACGAGTGAGTTATGAAGGTTTCACTTAGGAGTTCAGTCGTCATCGTCATGTTATGAAGGTTTCACCTAGGAATTTTTACCTAGGAGTGAGTTATGAAGGTTTCACCTAGGAGTTCAGTCGTCATTGTCATCTTATGAAGGTTTCACCTAGGAGTTCAGTCGTCATCTTCGTCTTATGAAGTTTCACCTAGGAACGTCATCTTATGAAGGTTTCACTTAGGACTTTCGTCGTCATCTTTGTCATCGTCAAGATTTTTTGAGCTCATATAAATAATTTTCTTATGAAGGTTTCACCTAGGAGTGAGTTATGAAAGTTTCAATTAGGACTTTCGTCGTCATCGTCATCTTATGAAGGTTTCACCTAGGACTTTCGTCGTCATCAAGATTTTTTGAGTACAGAGAAATAATTTTCTTATGAAGGTTTCACCTAGGAGTTCAGCTAATTTTCTTATATTTGCTCCGTTTTTCTCATATTTTGTCTCTCTTTATGCTTTTTCTAAGGTCGCTTGGAGCAAAATTGTTGCATACTTTTGCAACAGGGAGGCCTGGATTCAAATCTGCGTTCACCGAGGCAGGCGCCGCGAGATCTCTGGTGCAAATACTCTCGATCCCGAACCTACAAAGGGATGCAATAATCGCCCTTCACTCGCTGTCAACACTGGACGGAGCCGTCGCGTGTAGCATTGTCCGGGAGGGAGGGCTGAAGCTAGTCGCCGATATCTTCCTCTCGTCTGACGTTCAGCGTGACCCAGAGCTTGCTCCTATTGTCGCTGAACTCTTGGATCACCTGGCGACGAGCGTGGCGGGCGTGGGTCCTTTCATCAAGAGCGGCGGACTCCGGTTGCTGAGAACTACCAAACTGTACAACGAGAGGTCGAGGACAGCTCTCATACCCGCTTGTTGGTTGCACCTGTCTCTGAAATTGATGGATAGCAGAAACGCCGCTCCCAGGATTCTATGTCTCGCCATCAAGGAATCCGACGCCGGAGACTTTATTGAAAGGGCGCTTTGTGCTCATGCGCTTGCTTTGTGGAGCGGCCCGTTTTATTATAGCAGCATTTTCGTATTCAACAAATTCTTAGAGATTCTACTCGAGCTTTACGCATCTGACGATCCCAAGAACCATCACGACGGAGCAGAAGCGCTCTACAATATTGCGTTTCGGTCAGCGCGATTTCTCCTCGACCTCTACCACAACGACGACAACGACAATAGTGTCGGCCTCAGCGTCAGCGATATCCTGGACGAGGCTTACTATCTGACGAATGATAGGTTCGGGCAGGCACAGCCCCCTCCCATCGTGCAGGTTCCCGACATTGGTCTGAGGTATCTGAATAACCCTAATTACGACATTACCTTCTTGCTCGACAATAAGACCAAGCAGTTTCAGGCCCACCAGTGTGTGCTCATGGAAGCATCCGACGTATTCCGCGCAATGCTATCCAACGTCGACATTGCCGACAGAATTCTCGAGGTCCACAATAATATAAGTCATTCGACTTTTGTATCAGTCATGCAATTTGTCTACACAGGCCGTCTGCAATATTCTCGTATCGATGATGTTTATGCCATTTTGGAAGCTGCCGATTTCTATGGCTTAGATTGTCTGATGAAAGTCTGCGAGTATTTGATTGCTCGTGAACATATGGTCGTAGAGAAGGTTGCCGACGTCTATGATTTTGCAGAGTTGCATCATTCGAAGCTGTTGATGCACGTATGCATTCTCTTCATTTTGGAGTATCATGAACAGGTTTGTTCGCTGCCCTCGTTTCGAACTCTGGTCGAAAGAATCATTCCAGAGATCCGTCTATGGTTTCTCACAATAATTCCTGATTCACAGTTGACTTTTCCATTAGGTTTTTGTGGATTCTGATTGTGATGGACGCCGTTGATTATTGATTATTTGTAAAATCACGTTCCTAATTGATTATTTGAAGAAAAAATTGCAACTTTCTAACCTCGCATTACTTATTTTGGTCATTACATATGCATTGTAATCACCAGAGTCAAAATAATGTTGATTTGCCTGTTGTGACAAGGTTGGAAGGATAGGTGATCAGACCCCACACAGATGTTTCGGAGTTGTTAAATCACAAGTTATTGTTGTTAAATCACAAGTTATTGGCATATCTGGTTGCAGGTTGTTGGATATACTTTTGGGACGTTACTGTTCCCCAAAAAAATTGCTATACAAGTTTATTCAAAAATAAAGTTATGGAATCCATTTAAATACATTTCTATATACATAATTTATTAACAAACAAATTATAAATTCACACATCCAAAGATGTCTTGTATGTCAATTTTTAAATTTGTTAGTTAATAAATTATGTATTTAATTCTCACTTATATATTATGATGTTCAACACATATTAAATGGTCAAAAGTTTTTAAAATATAAAGTTAATATTTATTAATGTTTGATTTTTTTTAATTATAAAATAAAAATAAAACAACGTTAAAAGAATGATGAAATAAAGTGGAGAAAAAAATTATGTTATATGTTATCTTATTTTTACTGTATTTGATTGTGTATGGGTTATTTTTTTTTTAAATCATGATTTAGACCTTTAGACCCATTACTATTTTTTAATGGTTTAGACTTTTAAACTCATCACTAATGCATAATTAATAGTTTAGACTCTTAGACCTATCATTAATGTACAATGGTTGGACCCTTGAACTCATCATAAAAAAAACATGTTATGTTATATGTTGTCTTATTTTTACTTTATTTTATTGTGTATAAGTTAAATTGTTTTTTTTAACCTTTAGACCTATTACTATTTTTTAATGGTTTAGACTCTTAGACCCATCACTAATGCATAATAGTTTAGACTCTTAGACCCATCATTAATGTACAATGGTTTAGACCCTTAAACCCATCAAAGACAATGGTTTAGACCCTTTTTTGTATTTAATTGTAGCTTTCACCTTGATTGAGGAAACATGACGACTGTAAGATGCAAAATTCCATGACCATTTGAATTGATTAATGTAGGTAACTACATGGTATATATGTTTTTTTCTTTTTATTTAGGATTTTCCACACTATTATTATCTATTACCATATTAAGAACATATATATTACCATATTAAGAACATATTGTTATTTATTTTATTATGAAGTAGATTATTTCTTTTAAGTTTTTGTTAGCTATTGTACTTGTGATTCTCAAAGTCTTTCTTTATGAGAAAAATATGACATTTCTAGAAATGTCAATTTTATGTTTTCATGTTTTCATGTTGATAGCAAGTTGTACGAGTGGGAATGCTTCACATATTATTATAGCATCTTTATGATATAGGCCTTTCAAAATACTAACTATCGAGATGTATGGTTGTTCAGTAACCACTAAATGAAGATGGGAATGATATAACTACAATAATATCCACTCAACAATTTCTAGAGGTGCAAGTAATAATCTTTAGCAAATACCCTTCAAAGGAGTTGAAACAAAGATTGTACCACAATCTATGTGATGTCTTAGGATCTCCTTGAATGGTAGGTTACGCCTCAAGTAGTGAAAAGTTAAGTTGAGTTCATAGGCCTTTCGAAATACTAACTATCAAGATGTATGGTTGTTCAGTAACCACTAAATAAAGGTAGAAATGAGATAACTATAATAATATTCACTCAACAATTTCTAGAGGTGCAAGTAATAATCTTTAGCAAATACCCTTCGAAGGAGTTGAAACAAAGATTGTACCACAATCTATGTGATGTCGTAGGATAAACATACTATTATAGCATCTTTATGATATAGTGGGTCCCTCATTGAATGGTAGGTTACGCCTCAAGTAGTGAAAAGTTAAGTTGAGTTCATAGGCCTTTCAAAATACTAACTATCGAGATGTATGGTTGTTCAGTAACCACTAAATAAAGGTGGGAATGATATAACTACAATAATATCCACTCAACAATTTCTAGAGGTGCAAGTAATAATCTTTAGCAAATACCCTTCAAAGGAGTTGAAACAAAGATTGTACCACAATCTATGTGATGTCTTAGGATCTCCTTGAATGGTAGGTTACGCCTCAAGTAGTGAAAAGTTAAGTTGAGTTCATAGGCCTTTCGAAATACTAAGTATCAAGATGTATGGTTGTTCAGTAACCACTAAATAAAGGTGGAAATGAGATAACTATAATAATATTCACTCAACAATTTCTTGAGGTGCAAGTAATAATCTTTAGCAAATACCCTTCGAAGGAGTTGAAACAAAGATTGTACCACAATCTATGTGATGTCTTAGGATAAGTCATTAAGATTACCAATTCATAACTGGCGATCGAGAAGAAAAGTGTAGGTCAAGATAAGGCATAACTTGAAGCTCTAGAAAAGCGATATCACCCTAAGGACTTACCACTTAATCAAAACCCCTATACATGTACAAATCTCACCCAGAAAGTGAATAAGGAATACCAAATTCACTCATAGGTTGACTTAGAGCCTTAACATAGGCCATTGTGACTTTGCTACAAAACAAATGTCTAATTCATTGTTTACTCTCAAAAGTATCGCGTGCAACTTTTATTATGTTATGTGACTCAATGTGTCTAATCAAACAATGAAAAATGCCCATATTAATTCCATTTTTTTTAATGAAGATTCTCTTCTCTCTAGGAAAGAAGCGAGGTTCTTTGTTCTTTTCAAGATCATGCAACAAATCATGAAACACTTCGATGCACCTAAAACATATTTACAATCGATAAAGTAAGTTTTCAAAAATATGCGATGCATACAATTTTACAATCTTTATTTTAATGCGAAAAAATCAAGAAGAGATGTGCTACCAGGTTCAATCGCCTTCAAAAAAAAATGAACAAACTCTTTGATATTTTCCAAATCCAAACAAGAAACCCTTATGTCGATAACGAAACAATCCATCCAGCAAATCACTTTACAGTTATGTTTTTCTTTCGTAAAAATGACAAATATTTTAGGATAGAAAATAATAATGTTTTTCGTTTTGTCTCTTAAATTTTAATGCATGAAAAGACGTGAATTTCAAACAATATCTCTTGAATTTTTTTTTGGAAATATGGCTCGCTTAACGAAATGTGCAATGCTTACTTGATGCATGTAAGTAAATGAAAAAAACACTTGTTGTTGTATTTGTATTTTTGGAAGATATTTTGATGTATATTATTATTGTATATCGGTGTATCTCAATTCGAGATGTGTTTTCCTTCTTTTAGGATGTTATTATTGTACATGGTCATTTTTTTTAACCATGGGAACAGTAACCTCCCAAGAGTATATCCAACAGCCTGCAAGCCAGATATACCAATAACTTATGACTTATCAGGGGCCGAGACGTCCGGAATCCCTTCGAGGTGAGCTTCTATCCCAGGGGTCGCCTACCCTTCGAGCCTTGTCACAACAGACCAATGAGCAACCCTACCCCCCGTCGGTTTTGAACCTGTGACCTCCAAGGAGATAACACATGTTCTTAACCATTAGGCCCATTATTGTACATGGCCATTGAGGTAAACCCTCTGTTGTACTCGGGGCAGTAGTCCCCCCGTTAGGGTAAGAAGTTGGCCTAGTCAAGTTATTAGGCCAGTCACTTGAAAGGTATAAATAGGGAGGCACCATCCCTCATTTATAAGCATGTTCATTCACTCAAGTTCGCATGAGGAGAGAGAGAAGAACACGGAGGATAAAGAGAGAAAGAGCTGCATAAGACTTCTTATACTTGTGTTTTTCCAACTTGTGATATTGTTTTAGTGACATAAATTTTTTGAGGAAGTTTGGAGGGTTTTATCCTTTATGGTTTCCCCAAGGAAAATATTTGTGTCTTGTGTATATGCTCTATTTTATGCATCTTGTTGTGCTTGTTATTCTTTCAGATAAAGATCCTAATCAATTTGAATAAAATTAGAAAAACTATCATGGTATCAGAGCCTCTCTAAAATAAGGCACTATGCAGCAACAGAAACTTGGGCTTCCTCGTTCAAGGTCTTCTCTCCACAGATCATCAAGAAAAGAGGGATAGCCTAACTTTCCCTAGGAGGGTGCATCTTTTGGTGGAAGCATAATCAATTTTGAAGAAGTTTCAATTTTTACTAAGACACTAGTGTCGGGGGAAACTAGGGCATCAAGTTCAAGATCCTTGCCACCTCAACTTTCAGAAAAAAGGAACTTACTGATAAACTCTCCTCAAGGAGACACATTTCTATATAGATAGAATTCCAAAATTCCAAGTTTAGAAAATTAGGGTTTCTCTAACAAACCCTAGGTCAGCTAGCTCCAAAACCAGGCCAGACACATCAAATTTGTAAGATCTAAATATATTCTATTTCCATTTGAGGTTCTCAATTCAAAATGACTCATCATACTCAGCTTGAGGACAATCTTGGGGGAGCTAACAACTTCTGAGCATGGAAGTACATGATCTCCCTGATCCTTGAAGAAAATGATTTGGATCAGTATATCAATAACAAAGTTCGAGAATCGAGGGAGATGAGGCTAAGGCTATCCATAAGAAGAACATGGTAAACTCTAAGAGAACCATTGCAAATTCTATTTAGGATCATCTCATCCCCCATGTTTCATCATCGAAGACACCAAAGGAAGTGTTCGATGCTTTGACAAAGATGTTCAAAGGAAAGAAAATCAACTAAAAGATGACATTGAGGAACCAGTTGAAGATTGTGAAGATACAAAACTCAGATACCATGCAAGTCTACTTCACAAGGGTTGCTCAAATCAAGGAACAACTTGAAGTAATTGAAGCGAATGTAGAATAAAAATATATTGTTATGACCACCTTGAATGGTCTCCCTAGATCACGGGATTCATTCATTCAAGGAATATGTGCCAAAAGGAGGTTGATATGTTTCAACAGACTCTGGGAATAATATACACAAGAATAATATTGGCTCATAACAAGAGAATAGAACATGGGAGCAACTGAAGATCAATCTCTCACAGTTCACACCAGAAGATATCACAGAAAGAAGGAGGATCACCATCACCAAAAAGGGAGGACCATATTCACAAAAGACAAAAGAAATTCAGAAGATATCCTTCCAACATTCGATACTACACTTTTGGTGATAAGGGACATTAATTTAGATATTGTCCCGGAAATAGAGGCTCCTTCAACAAGAAGTCAAATAAGAAGAGACATCATGCTCACACCGCTGAAGATGATGAACCAAAAATAAAGAGACTCAAAGCAAAAACTGATTCCTCAAGTGATGAAGAATATGTCCTAATCTCAACACTCACGAGCACTATCTTACATGGAAGCAATTATTGGCTTGTAGATAGTGGGGAATCCAAAAATATGATGGTATACAAAGAATCATCGGTCAATATGTCTAAACAAGAGTCACCTCACAAGGTAAAACTTGGGGATGATTATCCATACCCCATTAAAGGAAGTGGTGAAGCTTCCTACAAGCTAGACTCTGGGAAATGTTTGAATATGAAAGATGCTCTATATGTTTGAGGATTGAAAAATAATTTTCTCTCCATATCTACACTATATGCAAAGGGAATAAGGGTTGCAATCTTTGATGGCCAAGTCCTAATGTGGCCAAAAGGAAAGACAATAGATGATACAACAATGATTGGAGAGTAAGAGGGTGTCTTGTACAAGTTGAAGGTACAACCTAAACAAGCATTGGTTCATGAATCCATAGAAACAAGTGAACTATGGCACAAAAGGATTGCACATGTGCACTATAGAGCACTATTGATTGCAAGCAAAGTGGTTTTAGGACTTCCATAAATCCAACAATGTTAGTTTTTCATCATATAAGCTAGCATTATTATCTTAGGATCTTTTCACTGAGAGAATAACAAGCACAACAATAAAACATATCGCAAGAGACAAGAGACACAAAGAGTTTTCCTCAGGGAAACCATAAAGGAGAAAACCCCGCAACTTCCTCAGAGATAGAATCAACACCAAAAAAGTAAAAGCCCAAAACAGTAAGATGCACTCCCGACAGCAGTAGTCTTCTTCTTGTCTAGTCCTAGTGTATTTCCTTCCTCAAAAATGCACCACACTTGAGTGAGTGAGTGATATGTTGCAAGTGATAAATAGAGAGGCTCTCACTCTCTATTTATATTCTTCCGTTCACTTGAAGTGCACTCCAACATGTCGGCCTCACTTAACAATTACTTACTAGAGTCGACATCTCTAGGAGTGTCTAATAACCCTAGTGCCCCACCACTTGTGGGGACTTTGCCTCCTCCGACCAATAGGAGGGTAACACAATGGTGGGGACTATTTCCTCGACTTACAATGACTCACCTAGGGTCGACTTCACTAGGATAGTCTAGTAACCCAAGGGCCCCACAACTGTGGGGACTTTAACCCTTGACCAATAAGAGGGTTACCCACAATGACTTGACATGACTTTCTCATTATAGAAACTTCCTGGAATGAACATCGGGGTATGACATGACTCAAATACATTACAATACATCTCGGAATGAACATCGGGTTACAATAGATAAGAAATACAAGTGAATACATTCTGAATTTACAATTACATCAACACTCCCTCTTAACTAGGAAGGTATTCACTCGACACAATTTATCAGCACTGGTTTTCTTCTCTGTATCATCTGGGTCATCGTCAGGTCTTTGTCATCTTCAAAGTCATCTTCATCTTCAAGTCATCTTCATCTGTAAGTCATCTTCATTGGATTTGGATCATCTCTCGATCTAGATCATCATGGAGCATCATCATTGGATCTGGATCATCTCTCGATCTAGATCATCATGGAACATCATCACTGGATTTGGATCATCTCTCGATCTGGATCAACATCACTGGACTGGATCTGGATCATCTCTCGATCTGGATCAACATCACTAGACTGGATCTGGATCATCACTGGATCTGGATCATCATTGGCTGTCATTACTGGATCTGGATCATCACTCGATCATGATCATCACTGGCTGTCATCACTGGATCTAGATCATCACTGGATCTGGATCATCACTGGCTGTCATCACTGCATCTGGATCATCACTTCTTCAACTGGTTTCTTAAGGTCAACTTTCGATCTATGTTCTTCCCTTCAAATAGCTTGGTCAAGGAATAAAACCTCATCGGTGTCTTTAGGGAAGACACTTTTAGTACAATTTGATTCGTGACTGAATCAACAATGATCTTCTTGGCCTTGACCAAGTTTTTCTTGTGTAAGGCTTCTAGCCTCATCTCCCTCTGGAACTAGAACCTCTATACTCATGTAGGTGTCCAATCCATTTTCTTCAGAGAGATCATATACTTCCATACTTGGAAGTTGTAAACTTCACCAAGCTTATCATCAAGATGATGTGATAGATCACTTTGAAATGAGAACCTCAAATGAAAATAGCAAAGGATTAGATCTTACTGATTTGAGGTGTCCGTCCTGGTTTCGGAGTTGGCTGATCTAGGGTTTGTCACAGAAAACATATTTTTCCAAACTTGTAATATTTTAGATCTGATTGGATAGATAGATATATCTCTTCAAATGGAGTTGTCCAATGTACTCCTTTTCTGAAAACAGTGGAGGGAAGCTCTCGGAACAGGAAGCCCTAATTTTCCAATTTCTTTTGCAGAAATGCCTGTTACTGTTTCTGTGATATCTCTGACATTGTTGCTCCTATGTGTCTAAAATTTTTCACTGAGGTAACCTATAATGTTATTGATCCAACACCATAGGTTTCATCAGAATTGGTTTCACCATTTTGGATTTATGATCCTTTTCCCAAGGTGACATGTTACAGGACTGTTCAAAACAACGAAGTTGTATGGCATGCCACGTGTCACTGGTTGATCTTCAGAGTCTGATATTCAGACCACTGAAATTAAAGTCCGTTCCATTTTTGGAACATCTTTAGGAATTCCATTTGGACCTCTGTATCCCAAGATATTGCAATTCTCCCCAGGTGTCCTGTTTAAGGATGAATTCTGGAAGAGGCTGGAACCCTAACTTGGAGGGATCATATCTCCCAGAATATAACGAATCTGAGGCTGATTTTTGGACACAGTGTTCATCAGGAGTTTATCTTCGTCCCCTACAATTTTCAGCTTCTCATATGTCTCCAAACACAAAATATAACGAATGTACAAAAACTTATCAGTTTTAGTATTTAGGGTTTTTCCTAGCTCAGGGTCAAACTAGGGTTTGACTTTCCTGGAGTTTCACCCAACCAAATTTCTTGATCCAAGTCTCTAAAATTCAGTTTTGATGAGGAGAAAAATCCTATGCTGGTATCACTCAAAAATTCCTCTTCTGTAGAAATCCCTAATTTTCGCATCGAAAACTGAAAACGCTTAGAATCGAATTCCGCTTCGACAGAAAGATGCGCCCTTCAATGGAGAGTCAGCCTAGCATACTTTTGCTGATAGATTATGGAGAGAGACCCAAAAATTAGGAAGCCCTAGCTTCTGTAGTTGCAAAATGTCTTCTTCTCAGGTTAGCTCTGATTCCATGTTATTTTTTCATCATATAAGCTAGCATTATGATCTTAGGATCTTTTCACTGAGAGAATAACAAGCAAAACAATAAAACATATCACAAGAGACAAGAGACACAAAGAGTTTTCCTCGAGGAAAAAATAAAGGAGAAAACCCCGCAACTTCCTCAGAGATAGAATCAACACCAAAACAGTAAAATCCCAAAACAGTAAGATGCACTCCCGACAGCAGTAGTCTTCTTCTTGTCTAGTCCCAGTGTATTTCCTTCCTCACTAATGCGCCACACTTGAGTGAGTGAGTGATATGTTTCAAGTGATAAATAGAGAGGCTCTCAATCTCTATTTATATTCTTCCGTTCACTTTAAGTGCACTCCAACATGTCGACCTCACTTAACAATTACTTACTAGAGCCGACATCTCTAGGAGTGTCTAATAACCCTAGTGCCCCACCACTTATGGGGACTTTGCCTCCTCTGACCAATAGGAGGGTAACAAAATGGTGGGGACTATTGCCCTGACTTACAATGACTCACCTAGGGTCGACTTCACTAGGATAGTCTAATAACCCAAGGGACCCACAACTGTGGGGACTTGAACCCTTGACCAATAAGAGGGTTACCCACAATGACTTGACATGACTTTCTCATTATAGAAACTTCCCGGAATAAACATCGGGGTATGACATGACTCAAATACATTACAATACATCCCAGAATGAACATCGGGTTACAATAGATAAGAAATACAGGTGAATACATTATGAAGTTACAATTACATCAACAAACAATACATGAAGGCATTTACAAGGGTCAATGTGTGCAAGGAAAGAACATAAAAGAATACATTTCCAAGTAGTGAAAGAAAAGAAAAATGAATACTGGATATAATCCACTCAGATGTATGCTGCCCCATGTCATCTAGCTCACTAATCGGATATGTATACTATGTTTCCTTTATAGATTATTTCTCAGGTAAGACTTGGATATATTTCTTGAAAGGGAAAAATGAAGTCTTCAACAAGTTTAAGGAATTCAAAGCCTTGGTTGAAAATCACACTGAAAGGAAGACCAAGATTTTGCGGTCAGATAATGGTGGATAATTCACCTTGAAAGAATTCAAGGAAATATGTAGAGAATATGGGATTAAGAGGGAGTTGTGCACTCCATACAATCCTCAACATAATGGTGTTGTAGAACGAAAGAACAAAACAATAATGGAAGTAGAAAAAGAAATGCTACATGACCAAGATATTTCGATGCACTTATGGGCATAAGAAACAAGGACAAGTTTGTATGTAAAAAACCATAATCCTCATTTAGTACTCGATAACAAGACTACTAAAGAGGCTTTCTTAGGAGAGAAACCAAAAACCATCCATCTCAAAATATTCAGTTGTCTATTGTACATACACATTCCAAAGGAAAATATGACCAAGATCGATCCTTCAAATAGGAAGGGGATATTTGTAGGATATCGTGACACCTCAAATACCTACTGAATATACTTCCTAGGATTCAAGAATATTGACATCAACAGAGACGTAACATCCGAAGAAAACTCAACATACTCCAGATCCAGAAAACTACCTATTGTAGAAGCCGAAGAACCTGAAGCAACAAGAGTCCGAGACATGGAAATAGAAGAAAAAATTCCAGAATACCATGAAGATCATGACATGGCAAAACCAGAAGAGTATGTAGAACCACTTCATGAGAATAATTCCCATAAAAGGAAACAAGCATAGTCACAAGAGCTAATACAAGATGCAGAAAGATATGGCGCTCTAGATGGGATGCATAGAGAAAGAAAAAGACCTAAACCATACAACAATTGTGTGACCCTTCTATGTGACATAATTGACAAAGAACCTTCCAACTATGAAGAGGTTTCATAAAATAAAGAATGGAAGGATTCCATTATCGAGGAGTACGAACCGATTATGAAGAATGATGTCTAGGTTATAGTTCTGATACCAGGGCAGTCTGTCGTTAGTTCAAAGTGGATCTACAAGATCAATCATGTTGCAGATGGTAGCATTGAAAAACACAAGGAAAGGTTCGTGGCATGTGACTTCTCCCATAAAGAAGGAATATACTACAAGGAGACATTTTCATTATACACTTCCATCAGATTTATTCTTGCATTGGCTGCAGTATTGAAATGGAAGGTACATCAAATGGACATCAAGAAAACATTCTTGAATGCTCTAGTTGAAGAGGAAGTATACGTGGAGAAACCAATGGGATTTAAGACACATGACAGGAAGACACATGTGTGCAAATCGAAGAAATCCTTGTACGGATTGAAACAGGCACCCAGAAAATGGTACGATAGGATGGCTAACATTTTTATGAGCTTAGGATTTACCAAGGTAATGTGGATTCCAACCTTTACTTCAAGGTTGAAGGCCGAAGATGAGTGATGCTCCTGCTATATCTTGATGACCTATTTCTGATAGGATAGGATGAACTCATTATAGATGCAAAGAGGAAGCTTTCCACTGAGTTCGAGATGAAATACCTAGAACTGACGCATTGTTTCTTAGGCATGGATGTGTGGCAGAGTACGGATGGGATCTTCCTTGGTCAAGGAAAGTATGCAGTGGATATTTCAAAGGGATTTTGAATGTTGGAATGCAAGGCAATAGCCACACATATGGCATTGAACTTGAAGCTACTATGTGACACTTCATCAGAGACAGTTGATGCCATGATGTATCATTAGATGATTGGTTCACTGATGTACCTGATCAATACGAGACCAAACATTTTATTTCCCATGAACACCCTGAGCCAATTCTTGATAGATCCGATACATGTTCATCCGGTAGATGCAAAGCATGTATTGAGGTACCTAAAGGGTACAATTGATTATGGGCTCAACTATGATGCAAATCAAAATATTAACCTCCACAACTATGTTGATTCAAATTGGGTAGGAAACGCCGTTGATAGGAAGACCACTTCAAGATGCTGCTTTAGTTTGGGATATGGTATGATCACCTGGTTTAGCAAGAAGCAGTCCTGTGTGGTGGTAAGTACATCCAAAGTAGAATATGTTGCTACTGTATGATTTGTTTGATATCGAGTTGTCTTAGAATCCATTGTTCCATGACAAGTCGAAGCACATTGAGATCAAGTATCACTATATCTGAGATATGGTGCAGAGAGGAGAAGTGAAGCTCTAGTACATGGCGATGGAGGAGCAGAGAGCGGACATGTTGACCAAGTCGGTAGCCAGAGTGAAGTTCGCATACTTTAGAGAGATACTTGGTGTTCTCTAGATTGAGGTCCTTATAAAGAGGGAGTGACAAGATCTTGCATGGTGGTAGACATAGGCTATCCTTAGACGTAATGAGTTATGGAGTACTCCCATGCTAGCGATGAAAATAAGACCAGAAGATGTAGATGCACTAGAACAAGATCTCACATGGGAAGGTATACAAGTTGTCCTTGGATGGAATGAGTCCTAGCATAGTACGCAGGTTGTTGCAGGACATAATTGGTCATGTTAGGTTGTCCTTAGATGTAATGAGTCCTGGCGTGGTACGTAGGTTATCCTTCAATGTAATGAGTCCTGAAAATTCGTCTTTGGATGTAATCAGTATTGGCATGGTACACAAGTTTTCCTTAGATGTAATGATTCCTTGAGTTTTTCCTTGGACGTAAGGAGTCCTGGCATGGTACGCAGTTTTTCCTTAGATGTAATAAGTCCTTATTTTGTTTCATGTTGGAGATTATGAGAGGTCACAAGGCACTTGGTGGTGCGTGCTTGGGATATTCTCGCATAATGGTAGACGCAGGTCATCGTTGAGACGTAATGAGTCCTAGCATGCTCCTATGTTGGAATAATGTGAGTTGGCCATGGAGAGACATAATGCACTTGGTGTGATCCTAGGAAATTCTTACATAGTAGTAGACACAGGTCGTCATTGAGACGTAATAAGTTCTGGAATTCTCCTATGTTGGTAGAACAAAGGTGGTCAGTGGTATGCATCTGGGATGTGCTCCATGTGTGATGACAAGATGAATCAGAAATTACGAGATTGTTGCTGGAAATTCTCAACTCTTGCTGAGAAGAGTTGTTTCTCTAGGTCTGAATGGTTCAGATCTAGAACAAATGAGTGATAACAAGGATGTAAAATCCCCCTATATTTTTTACATATCTGGAATGAGTCCTTTAACTATCCTACAATATGATGTATAAGTATTCTATGGTGTTAGATCTCCACAGATGTCCCTGCAACGAACACATCAAACAACAAGCAAGATCTAAAGTACCAGAAAATGATCTACAGTTCTATACTAGTGACTAAGGAATCCAATAATAAAATGAATGATTATAACACAATACATTTTATGGGAAAGGAACCATCTTTGCAGCATTAAATGAAGAAGAGAGATTACGACCATTTGCGTTATTGTTGTGATTCCCCTTCACATGCCATGTATTGTCCTCAAAGATCCAACTTGTCTCTTCTATGCTCACCCTAGATTTGGCCAGAATCTCAGTGCAACAACATAACTTTTCTCTCCCTTCCCATGGAGGACGATCCAGGTTTTATAAGCCTTGGGAGGATAAGGATGGTTGAGGAAAAGATTGATGAGGTGGAAGGGAGATCCTACTAGGGGGTATCTCGTGTCCAGGTGGTCCACAAGAGAAGGGATGAGGGTGCCATGAAGTCTTCCTTCAAGAAGATTTGTGAATATTATATTTTTCTCTTTAAAACTCGAGCACCGCTCTTTCACTATGTAGACAAAGCGTTACCAAGGTGGAACTGCTTCTTGATCAAAGGGTAAAGGTAGTGGCACCACTTATTGTCAAGGGACAATAGGAATTACTGAAGAGGGTAACGCTTATTGCATAAAAGGGAGAGACGGTGGTGGAATTAGATATGTAATTATGAGTCTTGGCCAAAGTCCAACTTCATTGCTTGAGGAATTTGAGGAAATTTCTAGTGTTTGAGTTCTGAGTACATGATGGTGATGAGGATTATGTGTAACATATATGATTTAGATACGACGAGATGACAGTAGGAGACATATGTGATTGTGGTGGAAATGTAATGAATGGTCTTGTGTTGTACCTACGCAATGGATTGTTCGTGGAAGACTTAGATGGGGACTAGGCCTACACACAACATGTTACAAGGTTGTATCTATAGAAACTTCCTATGAGAATTAGATAGACATATGCCCCTATTTAATGATCGACAAGATGAGAAATACAATAACAATGATGATGATGATTCAACTATGATAATGTGACCAAATGTGTTGATGGTTGTGGCAATAGAATACCTTCCTAGTTAAGAGGGAGTGTTGTTGTGTTTGTAAATTTGGAAGATATTCTGATGTATATTATAATTATATATTGTTGTACCCCCATTGGAGATGTGTTTTCCTCCTTTCGGGGTGTTAATTATTGTACATGGTCAATGAGGTAAACCCTCCATTGTAACTTGAGGCAGTAGTCCCCAAATTGAATATAATGAAATGTATTTTTAAGTCCCACTAGGTGAAGTTAGTACTATTAGGGCAAGAAGTCGGCCCAGTCAAGTTTTTAGGTCAATCACTTGAAGGGTATAAATAGGGATGCAACCTCCCTCATTTATACACACACTCATGCACTCAATTTCACATGAAAAGAGAGATAATAACAAGGAGGAGAGATAGAGAGTTGAAAAAGACTTCTTATACTTGGGTTTTTCCATCTTGTGATATTATCTTAGTGATAGAGCTATTCTAAGGAATTTTGCGAGGTTTTAACCTTTATGGTTTCCTCGAGGAGAATCTTTGTGTCTTGTGTATGTTCCTTATCTTATGCATCTTGTTGTGCTTGTTATTATTTTAGATAAATATCCTAATCAATTTGAATAAGATTAGAAAAAATAACAGTGATCAGATGAAACTTTTTCAATGCAACTTTTTAAAATGAATCATATTAGCAACATGCAAGCAATAAAAAGAAACATGCAAGTGATCAAATGAAACTTTTAAATGCAACCTTTTTAAACGAATCATGTATGCATCAACAAAGAGAAACATGAAAGTGATCAAATGAAACTATTTAAATGAAACCTTTCTAAATGAAGCATGCAAAATGAAACTAAGAAAAAAAACATTCCAAAAAAAAAAAAAAAAAAAAACTAAAATAAAAAACTCTGAAATCGAACTTTTACATTGTGGTCATTATTGTTGTCTTGAAAGGAGTGACCCAATTGGTATGTTTGTGAATTGAAATATTATATCTAATAATCCTATTGGACAAATAAGGGCGGACATACAACTTGAGAGTGAAAAAAGTACTTCAAAAACCAAGCAAAATAACTAAGATTTGCTTCAAATTTCTCCCAACTGAGAATATAGGTAATACTAATGTCAAAATACATACAAAGACTTATAAATAGAGAAAATACACCAAATATACAAGAATAAAATCAAACAATTTCTTCCCCGATGGAATCACCAATTTTATTTAGAGGGAATTCATCACAATGCTAGAAAACAAGGTGTGTCTTCCTCAAAGAATGGGTGAACTTCACCAATAAAGATAAAAAAAGATAATTACAGGGTGAGTGCACATTGTTGAGGGAACTTTTATATGAAATGGTAGATTCAATAAATTGATTCAAGATCTATTAAATATAAATCATCCCAAGCAATGCCAAGCCTAGTCCCAGACCCACCATGTTGATTTGCAACTAGGATAGTTAAGCAAAACACGAGCATGTTATGTTGCTCTAAAATGTGCGCACATTATGTACTCCAAAAAACATACACACACATTATGTTCTCCAAAACACACTTTTTTTTTTGTAAAACATGATTTACACACAAAACGGGCCACACCCGTGATTTTCTCCACAACAACAAACCATAGCGATTTCAGGCTTACCAAAGCATGAAATGGTGAAAGCGAATTGGTTGAGAAGGGCATCCAATTTCCACCTTGGGGATCAATATCTTCATTCTAGGGTATTTACACCAAATCATGTCCTACTAGTTTCATTATTTTCAATAATTTGAATGCCCTAATATGAATTAAAACCATAATTTTTTTAATTTTTATTCCCTAAAAGAAATTTACATGCCCAATGGAAACCAAAACCCCAATTTACTCATAAAAACAAAATCATTTTCACTATGTGCATATATATTCAAAAGCATCCTTATGAATACAAACCAATATTCACAAATATGCAAAGTTTCTCAAGTATATAGCAAGGTTGCATACAACTAAAAAATACTCAAGTAGAAATCATATATTCCCCAAAATACAAAAACAAAGACACTAAATGTCGTAAAGAATCCAAAAAAAATTCATTCCATAAAAAATAATAACATATCAAAATCCTTGCCAATATTGGGAATTTATTCATCAATAACACCATTTACCCCTCCTTTAGGTTCTATCTCTTTCCTCTACCCGAAATATCTCCAAGGACATTAATCAACACCTCATAGTTTTGATGAAACTTCCTAATCCAATCGTTAAAATAATGTATAGAAGCTTCCCATTATTAATAAATGTTTTTACTTGAGTGAAGGGTACATTTTGGTTAAGGTCAAGACAACGGAGTTCAAAAATAGGCTCTACCAACATCAAGATACATAGGGAGGTTGGCGTGTTTGATTAAATAGCAATCAAATACTATCATACATGATAGAATCCAGTGGAAACCTTGCAACCCTAAAAGCTTGAAAAATGTTAATTCTGTTGAATTCTAGTGCCCAAACCACTATGAAAAAATATGCAAAGTATCTCACGGGTACGTAGCAAGAGTGCAAAGAACTAAAATAATATCAAGTGGAATTCATACATGCCCCAAATTACATATAAATAAAGATGCTAAATGGCATTTAGAGTCCAAAAAATTCACGTTACAACAAATAATTATATATGTCAAAATCCTTGTCTATATTGGGATTTTATTCATCAATAGTGCCTTGTTTCCCCTCCTCTAGGCTCTAGGGCTTGCCTCTACCCAAAATCTCGAAGTTGTTCCTCTAAGGGAATTAGTCAACACCCCACATTTTCGATGAAACTTCATAATCCAAGCCTTAAAATAAGGTAGAGTAGCTTCCCAATCAACATTTTTAAATTTTAAATTATAAATAGTTCATGTTGTTATTTGTCGTACACTAGGTTTACAGTTTTCATTTCTTAGAGATGTGATTATACCATGTGTATTTTTCTAATGATATTTTTATTGTATTTATGATTACAGTGGATGCTATAGATCATAATGAAGATATTTTGAGAATGATTGGTCATTTGAGAGATATTGGTGTGGCTTGGAGGGGTGGATATGAACTCCTCCACTTCTTTTCAGTATCATTAGATTCCATTGTAGACATTATTAGTTGATCCAATGATGCATTGTATAGCATAGCATCGTACAAAGAAAGAAAATTAAAAGAATATGCTGATGGATTGAGCTACAATGATGTTAAGAAAATTAAAATAACCAAAGCACAAATATATTCACAATTTAGAGTTCTTTGGATAAATAACATTCCAAACACTCGTAGACCACATATTTCAATTGAGTGGTTCATTTGTCAACCAATCAGAGATCAATGGATGGAAATATGGTACATGGTTTTTGACATTATCCCACACAAAAACAAGGAAGTATTGATGTAATTCCTCCAAAAATTCTATGATGGGAAAACATTTCAACTATTTTTACATGTTAGGGTTCATGGGCTCTGGTAGGGGAATGCCCCAAAACCGTCCCAATCATAGGCATAGAGATGTGATCGATAGATAACTCCACTCCATAGCCAGCTACCGAGGAGAGACATCCCTCTTGCAAATGGTATGATTCCCTAGACACATGATGAATTTCTAACGCTATCCAGATGATTTCCCACCACACCATGACTATTGACTAGGAAGGGCCCTCTTCCTCTGGTGGGGTACAATCAATAGCTTCATGTGGTAGAGGGACATCTATTGGTGGGGATTAAATGAAATCCTATGAGACTTGGATTGAGTCACACATGTGCATTACGTGTGGTCAAGCCTACTATGGTCATGTACCAACACATGGTACCTCCGTGATGACTGTTGGTGTTACAACTGATTTTACCACACATGGTAGATCACGCATTTATGGCTTTCCATGTCCCTCTGCAGACTCTTTGGACCCCATGGACTATTTTTTTAACTTTGATGTTTCCAAGATCATCCTTAAAAACACTTGTTATTTGATATACGCGACTTTTAAACCATTTCTCACGTATACATGTGGATATAACCCTTAAACCCACGTACATTGGGATGTGTGCAAAAGGCCAAATATTTTTGGAGTTTTCCTTGATGTGGATCTGAGTCACTTGTCTCCTGGCCTTCCATATACCTCGAGATTCCTTGGATTTGACCTTCCATTACTCCATTGAAGCACTATATAAGGAACCCTTTGGATACATTGAAGAGGAGGAATTGAAGAGTAAGAAAACTATATTCCATTATTGCCGTAGATTGCTTATACTTGAGTCTGCATCCCTTTGTCCCTTGGAGCACTTGGTGTTCTTCCAAACCTTTCCTTTTCTTGTGATCTTTTTATTGAGATATGGAGGATTGAGGTGGTGTAGGCCTAGGTGGAGGACTCAGTTTCTCCGGTTCGCAGATGTGCCGACATAGGTTGTCATTCTTGTTATCTCTGATTTATATTAATAGAAATATATTTTCCTATCCAATGATGTGCATTTAAATGAATATTGAATCCATGGATGCTTTTAATTGCTTATACATTATTGATTATATATGCTAGAGTAGGTCTAACACCATTAAATAGCATGCTTGTCTTATTTGCTGATTGTTGAGAGAGCAAATTGTTAGCACAAGCGAGATTGAAAAAGCTCAACGGGGATCTACATCAACCATCCAGGATAAGGTATGTTTCAAGATACTTTAGTGATACACGTTCTATTTCTCTTGCATATTGGGAATGGATTGATTTATGCAGTTACTTTGTCTGTTGTGGTACACCCCAAGCCATATGAAGTTTTCTCTGTAACAGGTGGTCAAGTAAGGATATTGTAAAAAATATAATGTTGTTCAATTTATTTTTTCCATGTTGTACAAATTTTAAAGGATTTTAATATATACACTTTTTAATATTATAGGAGCTTGACCACAACCATATCTTAGGTGACAACAACCAACACTGAGATCATATTTCAACATGGCATTTTGTTCATACATGTCATTTTTCCAATACATGCTAGTTTATTAATTTGTTAAATGGTCTAATATTTACAATTTTTGAAGTTGCAAGAATCGCATTATGAACATGATGTGGGAGACATTGATCTCAGTGAATTACCCCCAGGTAACTTATATGATTACCTCAGGAATGTAAGTATATGGTTAATGACTAAATCTTATTCAAATTATTTTTTCTTATTGTACTCCTTCATAGATTGCTAATATATAATTTTTAAACTTGCAAATGTTATCTGGATCTATAGAGGGGTAAGAAATTTATAGCATCTTTTCCCCCCATGGGGAATATATGTCCCAGGGTGAGGTAAGTATATTACAACATGTTATTTTTTTCACTACATATTATTTCATCCATTCATATCCATGTCTAACTATGACAACACTCTATGACTACAAAAATCAACACAAATCCCTGCACCACCACTTTGGTTTGGCTCTCCCCATAGTCCAAACGTAGAGAAGGGTTTTTTCTACACCAGACGTCCCTCTTCAATTAAAAGAGTGGGTTTCCATGATCATGGACCTACTAATTCTATGGTAATGTACACACAACCTTAGATGAGAATTGCTGGTTAGCATTCAATTCAATCCACAACTTTTTTTTGCATGTTTACAACATCAGGATGGAGAGTCCTCCATGCCTAACCTTAGCACGTTATTTATGCTTCAGTTATTGTTACATCTACAATGGGGATAAGTCACTTAGAGGTATATACTTGAATATTTGTACATGTACAGTTCGTTTGTATTGTGTGTGCACATGTGATCCAGGAGGATATTGGTGGCCAACCACCTATTCCTCTTGGACCCCCACCACTGTTTCTTTCAATTTTCCAGTTTCCTTAATTGTAGCACAATTTACTATTTTTGGCAGTTTTCGGGTCCTAAAATTCGGGAGCCGTTTTGAGGCCCTAAACGACGTTTTTTTGGCATCGAATGGTCAGGCAAATATGAGTCCATTTTGGACTCAATGTTTGTTGTTTATGGATGTAGTCCTTAAACAGATCTTTCTAACGATGTATCATGCACGTCAAATGGAGGTAGTATGCTAAAGTTATGACGCCAATAAATTGATGTACCAAGTTACCCAACAGGGCCCGCATTAAGGCATTTCACCTCCTAGGGTTAGGTTTTTGATGTGTAGGGTTTCAATTGTTTCTCAATAATATATAGGCCTTTGAGCCTCATTGTAACACAGATTTCAGAGGCATGTAGCCGCCACATCTCTTCTCAGAGATAAGCTACCAACACTATAGCTAGTTTATTTCCATTCTATATGTAAACAAGTTTCAGTTATTGATTAATGAAATGAAGTGTTATTTCCGCCGCATATTTGTTTCTATGGTTATTTGTGTATTCTGTTGCATGCCTGCATAAATCTGGATCAACATGGATGATGTCTAACTATTTTAACATTTGGTGAATGTAGCCTCACTCTTTTCCATTAGTGTGGAAATTGAACCCAGGTGTTAGAACAATTACACTCACAAAAATTGCCAATTACACATGCAAATTACACACAAAGGAGACTGAATATGGAGCAGAACACTAATCTGTATTGAATAAGTGTACAATAGCTAACCTTGTGAAGTCATAGGCTTCCACAATAAATAATTACATGAGATATTTGAATGCATTGGGATGACATTCGAATTGGTCAAAAGCAGGCTTACTAAATCTAAGCAAATCCCCCATAGGTGCATAAAGCAACTTCCAAATTTGTCTAGGAGCTCACGAATTGGAAAATAAATTAGGAAACATAATAGGTGATGGAAGGACAAATCATACATGCTTTTATTAGGAGAAAAGAGTGGAGGATGGTGAGGAAAAAAACAAGTTAACTTCACCTAGTCAAACTTTCCCAATTGCCTTAAAACTCAGCGAAAGCAGGCAATAAAGTAGAAAAAGCAGACATGCGCTAGGAAGGCCAAGAATAAAGTAGAATTGATTCCAAGAGGTTTCCCAAGCACTCTATGAATCATTTTTAGCAAGTTTGACCACTTTGGACATGTGGAGGACAACTTGCATAAGGTGGAATATGGAAACTAGGCAAATAAGACAAAAATGAATTAATTAATGTCTAAGGTAGCTAACTATGGGTTGATTATTATAACACCCCCCCTTAAGCCTGACTTATGAGTAAAATATCAAAAAATTAAAGGGCCTAGCAACAAGGCTTAGTCACCCTTTACATACTGCATGTCCATTTAACCAAGGAAAGAGGCAAAAACCTAGTGGGAAAAATCCTCCCTTAAACGTGGACAGTAAAACAAAATTTGAAAATCTTGTCATCAATCATGCTTCACAGCATGATCAACAATCCCCTACAGTGATTTGAGATTGATGAATGTCTTCTCACGAAAAACTTTGGTTAAGATATCTACTACTTGTTTTGAAGATGAACAGAAGAGTAGGTGAATGGTGCCATCATGCACAAGCTGTCTGATGTAGTGCATATGGATCTCAATGTGTTTGGTTCTCTATCTCTGAATTGGATCATTGCAGATTCGAATGGTACTATGATTATCACAATATATAGTAGTTGAGTATTCTGATTCGAAGCCACACTCACCAAGTAACCCCTGCAACCATAAACATTGAGTTGCTGCATTTACAACTCCTCTGTACTCTGCTTTTGTAGATGAGAGTGCAATGGAACTCTGTTTCTTGCTTGAATAGCTGATTGGTCCTTCAGCAAGCATGAACACATATCTTGATGTTGACTTTTGATCTGTGTTGTCACCTTCCCAATCACTGTCAGTAAACCCAATCAAATCAAGATCAGATTTAGCTTTGTAGAAGATTCCATGAGTCCTTATTCCTTGAACAAAGTTAAGGATCCTTTTTGGCTGCTCTCCAATGGATCTCATGAGGCTGATCCATGTATCTTGAAGCCACACTTACTGCATAAGAAATATCAGGTCGAGTATGTGTAAGGTACAACAAACACTCAATCAGTTGCATATAGAGTGTATTATTTACCATAGGAGAAGAACCTGCTTCTTCAAGCTTAACTCTTGAAAGGAAGGGAGTCTTGCTTGGCTTGCAATATTTCATGTTGAACTTATTCAGAAAATCTAGAGCATACTTGGACTGATGTAATTTTATTCCATGTTTGGTTTGAGCAATCTCGAGATCCAAGAATTCGCTCAATAACCCCAAATTAGTCATAGAAAATGCATGGTTCATTGCATCCTTCAAGGAGGCAATTTCATCCTTTGAGCTTCCTGTAATGAGAAGGTCATATACATACAAGACAATAATCATCAAAGAACCATGAATTAGCTTCAAATAAACATTAGGATCAGACTTTCATGGAACAAAACTCAATGATAGCAAAAAGGCATCAATCTTGGCATACCAAGCCCTGGGGGCTTGCTTAAGCCCATACAATGATTGCTTTAGCCTGCACACAAGAGATGGATTAGTATCAAAGCCTTGAGGCTGATGCATGTAAATATCTTCAGTAATATCTCCATTCATGAAAGCACACTTCACATCCATCTGATGTACCTCCCATTGCTTCGAAGCTGCAATGGCTATGGCTAGCCTGATGGAGTCCATCTTTGCCACTGGTGCAAAGGTCTCATTGTAGTCTATGCCATGTACCTATGAGTAGCCCTTGGATACAAACATTGCCTTATATTTCAAAGGTGAACCATCAGCAGCAAACTTGGTTTTGTAAACCCACTTACATTGAACTAGCTTCCTCCCTGGAGGAAGATCAACCAGCTCCCAAGTGTTGTTCTTCTGGAGTGAGTTGAACTCTTCTTTCATGGCTGTTTTCCATATTGGATCATGTGCTACATATTCATATGTCTATGGGTCTGATTCAACCATCAAATAGATTTTATCTGCAAACAAAGGGTCTTTCATACACAGAGCTCTCTCAAACTGAGATCTAGTCCTCCTAAGATCACTAGGATTTCCAGCTAGTTCTCCAGCTGCATGAATGGTCTTTGATGCCCATTTTGGTCTTGTAAGACTATTAGGATCTGAAATTAAATCATAATTATTAGACATATCAGAATAATCAAACTGAACTATCTCTTCACTTACATTCAATGGTTCTGGTGGTGAAGACGATTCTCCAACTTCCACTGCTGCTAAAGGCTCTTCTTGGAACTGAACACTCCTTTCAATGAAGGATTTGTTTGTGCTCAAATTTATTAGATTGTACCTTCGTTAATCTTCAGAGTACCCAACAAATAGACACTCTTTGCTTTGGGGCTGCAAAGCCTTCCTCTTTTCTGTTGGAATTCTATCCCAAGCCCTTGAGCCAAAAATCCTGAAATGGGTCACATCTGGCTTGTGCCCACTCCATGATTCAAAAGGAGTCATACCATCAAGATTTTTATGAGGCACCCTAGTATGGATATAGGCTGCACATTTTATAGCTTCATCCCAAAACTTTGGTGGCAAAGTCTTAGCCTCCATCATACAAGTTACCATCTCTTTCAGTGATTTGTTCTTCCTCTCAGTAACACCATTTTGCTGTGGTGTGTAAGGGATAGAATGCTGCATCTGAATACCTGCATCTGCACAATATTGAATGAAATCAGATTTGACATACTCACCACCATTTTCATATCTGAGGACCTTGATTTTCCTCCCAGACTGGTTTTCAACCAAAGCCTTAAAGACTTTGAAGAGGCCAAAAACTTCAGACTTGTGTTTCAGGAAGTAAACCCATCAGAACCTAGAAAATTCATCTATGAATGTCAATGCATATTTGGATTGACTCATTGACATATGAGTAAATGGGCCAGAAAAATCACTGTGGATCAACTCAAGAGGTGCAGAGGTTCTCTCATGACTAGCTTTCTCAAATTTATGCTCTGGGTGTTTTCCTAAGATGTAACCTTGACAGACTCCTTTGGAAAACTTAATCTTGGGTAACCCTATGACCATTTATTTTTCACTAAGAGCAGAAAGATACTTATAGTTAAGATGGACAAATATTTCATGCCAAAGTTTGCTTGCCTCATTAGCATGAATTAGAAGAGCAGAGGGGTTTGAGTAGGGTAGGAAGTGTGAGAACATGTATACCTTCGAAGTGTGATTTGCAACTCCTTTTGCAATAACTTTACCACTTGAGATATTTTTGATCTCAACTTCATCAGGGGAGAATATGACCTTCTTTGTAGACCCTGTGTGGGTCATCTGATACACTGATAAGAGGTTAGAGGCAATACCTAGAACATACAATACATTGTTGAACTTACCATGGTTGAGATCAATCCTCCCTTTGCCCAAACTTTCAGTGAGAGAGTCATCTCCTAGTACTATTGGTGGACCTATTGACATGTCAAGTGAGGTGAATTCCTCCTTGGTATAAACCATATGTCTTGAAGCTCCAGAATCAATGATGAAACTAGGTGAGCTTGATGTGCCAGCAACCAATGCATGAACTCTCTCTTTGTCTTCTGAATTTGATCCTCCTTCCCTCTTCTTTGAGCTATCAGGAAGGGAGATGCCATTCTTCTCCAGGAGTTGGGTCAGCATGTCAATTTTCTTCTTCATGTAGGAGATTTTAGGATGATTGCCCTTACTGCAATATGCGCACTTTCTCATTTCTCCTTTCTTCTTCTTCTTCTGGGGGTTCTTCTTGGAACCTTGGGGCTCCTCTGGAGACTTGTTCTTGTCTCTCTTTTTCTTAGGTGGCTTCTTAGATTTATTCTTGCCTTTTGAATCCACCCTCAAACATACAGCAACCAGATCTTGGTATTTGGAAGGTTTGATGGTTCCCATCACCACTAATTTATCTTGTTCTTGTGTGAGAGATTCCATGAAATCTGCAAGGCTAGGCATTTTCCAGGCTCGAGCTATCAACTTTGTGGCATGGAAGGTTGAGACAAACACTGAATAGTCAGGGCCAAGCTTTGAAAGTACGGCTAAAACTAGTTTCTCCTCCTTCTTTTCAATTCCACGCTGTTTTAGCTGCAAAACAAGGGGTTTGAACTTGGAAAAGTAGAGTTGCAGGGATTTGAAGTTGTTGGGACTCAAGGAGATCAATTCATTTTCAATTTGATGTCCCCTCATCTCATCTATCTTACCAAAAAGATCAATAAGCTTCTCCCATACTTCATTTGGTGATGTTAATCCATCAAGATGGAAAAGGAGGTCTCTGGATATGCTCAGACACAGGAGACCATAGGCCTCATCCCTCCTGTTGTGCCATTTAATTTTATCTGCAGCTACATTGGGCTCCACTTCTATTGCCATAGTCACTCTGTAGAATCCTTTCACTCTCAATAGTATCCCCATCTCTTATTTCCATTCAAATAAGTTAAATGGAGTCAAGATGATCTTCTGAGATTGATCCATAACTTAGAAATTGTCCCTTTAGTCAGCAGAATGCTCCCAGTCAATGATGTCGAACCTGCAATAGCAAATTGGAAGGAGAGAAATCGATCTACAAAGGCTCTAATACCATGTGGAAATTGAACCCAGGTGTTAGAACAATTACACTCACAAAAATTGCCAATTACACATGCAAATTACACATGAAGGAGACTGAATATGGAGCATAACACTAAACTATTTTGAATAAGTGTACAATAGCCAACCCTGTGAAGTCATAGGCTGCCACAATAAATAATTACATGAGATATTTGAATGCATTTGGATTCCATTTGAATTTGTCAAAAGTAGGCTTACTAAATCTAAGCAAATCCCCCATAGGTGCATAAAGCAACTTCCAAATCTATCTAGGAGCTCACAAATTGGAAAAATCAATTAAGCAAGCTAATAGGTGATGGAAGGACAACTCATACATGCTTTTATTAGGAGAAAAGAGTGGAGGATGATGAGGACAAAAAACAAGTTAACTTCACCAAGTCAAACTTTCCCAATTGCCTTAAAACTTAGCAAAAGCAGGCAATAAAGCGGAAAAAGCAGACATGCGCTAGGAAGGCCAGGAATAAAGTAGAATTGATTCCAAGAGGTTTCCCAAGTGCTCCATGACTCAGTTTTTGCAAGTTTTACCACTTTGGACATGTGGAGGACAACTTGCATAAGGTGGAATATGGAAACTGGGAAAATAAGACAAAAATGGATTAATTAATGTCTAAGGTAGCTAACTATGGGTTGATTATTCTAAAAATTAGTGCATGTGACCAAGGTTGATGTTCAACCTACAACTCTGCTTTCTACTAAACAAAACCAATCTCCTACCCCACAACATATTTTTTGGGTGAGATGTTCATTAATTACAATTAGTACTTTCTCATGCACACATGTTTATACTTGTTGAGATAATTGACATAGTTTATTTTATTCATAGAGAACCATTGCAGGGAGGTTCTTAGAAAGGAGGATGACATCACAGGCATCTATATCCTAGATGGATTCACTGAGTGTTTGTTTTATGTAATTGGGTCGTATTTTAAATTTTCAAAGTTTGTTTGTGCTTCAGTATTAGTTTAGTTACATGATCAAGAAATACGATCTTTGACTTGTAGTCTCTAGAGATGCACAATGGTCATGGACATAGGAAACAAGCATACCACTCAAGAAAAAAAAAGAGGAAGTTAAATTTTTGATGTGTTAGTCTAGGACATATCTGTACTTTTATGTACAAGAGGAAGTTAGAGTTTTGATGCATGGCCTAGGACACATATAATTTTGTTTTCATGTACATCATTGATGTTTTTGATACATGTACGTTGACAGGCCATCTAAGGGACGTACATTTTTGTATTATAACTTCCATGATATAATATATATTTCATATTGTCTCTTGGCATCTTCACAGTTCAGTTTTATATGTGATCATACATGTCTGGACAATAATGTTTCTATGTGTAATGTTCCCAATATTTAATATATTTTATGATTGCATGGAGATATTAGTTATAAATTTGAGAACAATGCACAATTACAATATTTCGTCATGAAAACAATGCACAACAATGTACATTTAAATTGTTCTTGACCACAATCCAATTGCATATACAATGTTAAATTAATAATATTAGATTGTATTCACAACAATTCACATTTACAACCTATTCTTCACCACAATCAAATTATATGAAATTGCATGTGAAATTATGCGAGTGATGCACGTAATCCATACAATCTACTATCACACTTAAAACCTACAAAATAAGAAACTAATAAAACTAAGTATCAATCCATTTATCATAAGATCCATTCACAATCCACCAAATGCACTCATACCCTTTTCATCCTAAACCACTTACAATGTTAACCCTAACCACCTAATGCATCTCATGTTTCACCTCAGTGACATAAGAACCAAATGTAGTCATGTGAAACACATAAGGAACAAACCAATCTAACTTGAATGCACATGAATACCTGACCTACACACAAGCACCCATTGGACATATTAAAGGATGTACATAGATGTAACACCTATGAAATACACTTATTTATCCCACATAGGTGATACTTATCTTTTACCTTAACCCACACAAACCTCAATAACACTTAGTCCATATAACTTTAACCCCATTTATGAATAACCCACTACCCCCAAAAACCCCAACGCATAACCTACTAATGATTGTAACCCTAACAACCTAAGTCACTTTGTAACATACCTAACACACATAAGAACCCAACATACTTAAGAAACTAACCCAACTAAGTGGAACATGTAATCACCTTATCCACATAAGAACCTAACAAAAATTTAAAGGATGCACAAAGTACACCTAAGTGATGCACTTGTGTGTCCCACATAAATGAAATTGGCATTCGACATGATGAATTTAATCTAACGAATATATGGGTTACACATATGTCATCTACAAAAAAAACACATAGAGATCATTCATAATCAACAACACATAATAAACCATGTGTATGAATAACCGTATACCCCCCAAAAAATTATGAATGACTTGAATACTTGTCAAATTCAAATGAAAGAGATTGGAAATCAACATCAATATATTTTTCGCAAGTGTCTCCTAAGAAACAATAAGGAAAATTTAATGAAAGTGACAAAGCTATTAAGGATCAGAGGGATATCATCAATGAAACATCACCTTCATTTTTTATTTGGAAATTTGAATTCTAAAAAACAACATTAATTGCTCAAAATGAAAATATAGTGGAACATTAAGGAAACGTCAAATAATGTGGCACACTAAGTAAATACAAATTTATTAAGAGTTAAATGTGGTATATTTGAGTTCCACTCTTTGGATGTCTAATTTTTGAATCAAAATCAAAATTTCGTAAAGTTGCCCCTATGTGCAAAAAATGCACAGACCCTTACTAAGAAAAACCCTAGTTTCCAAAATTTTCCTATAAGGTTATCCTTGAGCCATGGAACCAGAGGAGAGGGGCACCCCTGGCATTATCTTGATGTCTTGAATCCAACATAATCGATGGTTCATCGATCTGAGCCATGATCATCATTCTATGGCACGTTGAAGCTCACCTCCAAGAGGTTTCCAGAACACCTGTCCCTACCCAGGGCATAGAATTCCGATAATGAAACAAAAATAGGTTTTGGTAGGTATTTCATGTGTGTTTAGGTAGGTTCCACATGGGAACACTAGCAACAAGTTATTGCTCGAGGAATTTTCAAAGTAGATCTATATGTACAAAAATTGTACACTCCCTTACCAAGCAAAACCCTACTTTCCAAAATTGACCTAAAATGGGATACCTTGGACATGGAACTAAAGGGGAGGGGCACCCCTAGCACTATCTTGATGTGATAAATCCAATGGAGCCAATAGTTATTCAATATAAGCCATGATCATCATTCTATGGCACATTGAATCTCACCTCCTAGATGCTTTCAGGGACACTTGTTGCATGGTTCATCGATCTGAGCCAAGATCATACAAGTGTGTTTCGTAGGAGACACTTGCGGCTAGAGTTCCCACATGGAATCATTTTTCTTGCATGGTTCATCGATTTGATCCACGATCATCATTCTATGGCACGTTGAAGCTCACTTCCTAGAGTCTTTCAGGGACACCTACTGAATCCCTACTCGATGCATAGAATTCAAAGCATGGAACAAAACTAGGTTTCAGGAGGTCATACAAGTGTGTTTAGGATGGTTCAATGTGGGAACGCAAGACACAGGTTCTCGGTCAAGGAATTTGTGAAGTTGACCTTTATGTGAAAAAGTTCCACATTCCTTTACTGAGCAAAACCCTAGTTTCCAAAATTGATCTAAAAGAGGATCCCTGAACCATAGAACCAAAGGAGAGGGGCACCCGTAAAACTATCCTGATGTACTAAATTTAATGAAGCCAATGGTTCGTCGATTCGAGACAATTTTTATTTTATGTTTGTTTGCAAGTAGGTCCATGTAACCATTCATTGGTACATGCCAAATTGGACATAGGGAAAAGTTATAAAGGTTTAAATGTTTGATACTATATATTGGTCAATGGAGACACTGAATACATGATATTAGTGATATGTAGATGATATTTAGTGGCTACAAACCAGGGTTTTTAGGATTTTTAACACAAACTAGACTCTAGGCTACAAACTATGGTTTCTCGTGTTTAGAATTCAAACTAGGGTTTAGGGTATGAACTTGGGTTTTAGGATTGGATATAGGGTTTCTAAGCTAGGATATATAGTCTACAATTGGCTAGGGTTATTAAGCATGGGATAATTTTTATACCTGATTTTAACACTTGCATTAGGAAGTTTTGTGAAAAAATGGGGTGTTGACTAATGTCCTTGAAGGACCAACTTCGATATTCAAGGTAAAGGTAAGAGCCATATCATAGAGGAGAGGGATACAAACTAGGGTTTCAAGGGTTTAGAATATAAACAAGGGTTTCTTGGACTCTTGTGCATATTTGTAGCATAATGATTTAGACAAAAATGGATGCATATGAATATATATGTGCAATGATATTTTTTACATGCATATATAGTTTCAACATGAAGTTTTTTGTATTCTTGTGCATATTTGTGTATAATGGTTTGGATCCAAATGAACTTTCGTGGTGGTATTTGTGGAATTTTTCCATCCCAATGTAAGAATTTCTAGGGTTTATAATAGAAAATAGGGTTTAGGTTGTTGATTAAGTTGTCATTGATTCCATTGGTGTCTAGTCATTGATGAAAACTATTGATTCCTTGGTGCCCCTTGTGAAGCTCATGATCGTTAGTGTTTAGTTTGTGGTTGTTTCTGTCAGAGGAGCCCTTTTGACCTTGCCCAAGCCCAAGATTGAAGCCCTTGGAGGCCTTGGAACAATGAAAAAATGCTCGGTCACCCATTGACTTGGTTAAGTACCCCTAAGTTGTATCTTGGTCCCATTTGAGTCCATTGTTGAGTTCCTTACTCATGGTTGATCTTTGGTTACTGGTCTTTGTGGTGCTTGTTATGCTTGTACTTGTTTTGGTCTCTTGATTGGTTGTTGGATGGATGATGTGGATCGTGTGTGTAAATTCCTTGATGCGATGATGGTGAATCCCATTGCTTGCATTGGAAGGTATTGATGTTGTTAAGTTCTTGTGGGGTCCTTGAGTCCACAAGCTTAGGTATTCATCCTCTTGCATGTAGAGACTTAGGTCTTGGAACCCACACTTATGGTGGTATGTTGAAACCCCTTCTTATGGGGTCCTTGGTTTCCTTGAAAGTTTAGGTCTTGAACCCACATATATGGTGGTTTGATGTCCCTTGGATGCTATATGGTCATTAGCATGTAGTAGCCTTGTGATCATGCATACGAATCCCATAAGGTGTTGCAAACTAGTGGTGAGGTCTTTGTACACCTATTTTGGGGTGTTGGTACTCTTATGGTGATGAATATATATAGTGGAACCACTGGATATGTTTTTAATGATAGGGAGACCTTGAACATGATGAGTTCAAGCCCTTGAATTCCATGGAAAGTATCTTGTTTAAATAGTATATGATATATTTGAAAGAGTCCTTGAAACCATTGCATGTGGTGCCTTGGGTCTTGAACCATGATGATGTATGGTTGTATTTGTGGTTATATTGGGATGTAGATGGAGGTATATCCCATGTATGTGCCTTGATATGTTGAAGAAGAATTTGAAGAAGATTTTGAAACTCTTGTAGTTGGTGGTATGGTCTTTGGCACCCTCATTTGTGGGGTCTTTGACGTCATGGACATATTGAAGAATTTAAGGGTATTAGAACAAGAATTTTAAAATAAACCCATGATAGGGAGATAGTCCTTTTCAATCCATTTCCTTTGATATGTGGAGCATCTTCTAACTCCGGATGGTTGAATAGATATGAATTTTTGAAGTTTCTATACCCCACCTTTTTAGGTGAGCCGACCAAACAAAAGAGAATTTAATTATTTGTAATTTTGAATTGCATGTAGGCCCAAGGTAATAATTTTTCTCCACAAACTATATAAATAAAATATCAAACATTTTATTTTTTTTATCATCAATTCTCTCAGGAATTTCGCAACTCTTGGAGAAAACTGTGAAATTTTGTGACAGAAAAAGTTATGGGCATCTTCACTCAAATTGGCATAACTTTATCATACAGAATCGGAATTACAAAATTATTGGCTCATTGGAAATATTGTTACGAAGGACATGTGATGACATGATATAGAGTTTATTTTGGTTTTTCTAGTGTTTCTTCATCTTATGATATTAAAACATTATGGCTCATGCTTCTGGGTTTCTCTTGTGATCACACATGTCTCTCATGGATAGAGTTCATCTTTGATCTTAGTATGTGAAGCTATAGATTGGTATATATACTTGAAGTCATTGAAAATGTTATGGAGGCTATGATGATGCTTATATTGGAATATATCTTGATGTGATCTTGATATAGATCTTGATGATTATCTTAGATGTTATTGGCATAGATCTTGGTGTTTATCTTGACTGTTGTATAAGTGTAGTATTGAATGAGAAGTTGACATGTAGGTAGTAGATCTTGTGAGTTATTTATTTGATCGACCTAAATGTTTTATTTGAAAACTAGTTTGACAAGTGTTGATCATTGTGTCTTTGACCTAAGTGGAGTTGGATTGTTATTGATTATTAATGACAACCTTTAAGAGTATTGTAAGTGACTTGCTTGATACTTGTTTGATTTGTTAACTTGATTTGAGTGAAGTGAACAATCCTTTTGTTTCTAAGAGTTTATGAGATTGATTGAGTTTGACATAGTTGGTTAAGTAATTTATCTTCTTGGATGATGTTATTTGGTTGAGGTATATCATGTTTAACTGTCAAGTATTCTTTGACTATGATTGAGGTTAGTTGTGGTGTCATTGAGTTGAGTGTGATTGGATAGATTTTGGTTGACTGTATGTGAAGTCTCTTGGTTGCTCAAACGTGTCTCTTAATGAACTAGGACAAGTAATAAAGGTTGGCTGATTGTCAGCGCACTTGATTAGGTTAACACAAGTATATGATTGATTTGGAATAGGTACACAAGCATCTTGGTATAGTTTGGTTCAGTTGAGCAAGATTGACACAAGTTTCTTTATGTGTAGTTGTTTTGACTCAGATTGGCTGAGTTGTATGAGTAGTTGGTTTGACCCAGGTAGATTGAGTTTAGTGTGCAGACTCAGATTGAATGAGTCAGTTGGAGTGAGAAAATGATTGATTGGTACACCTTGATTAGATAGGTTGATTATACAGGTTGATGACCAATGTGATATAGTGGAGAGTGATTAATTGATGAGTAGTGATAATATGATGATCAGTTGTTGTGCAGTGTGGTACCTATTGTGTAGCGTAGTACAGGTGTTTTGAGGCCTGGAAAATCAAAGGTAACAACAGTTAGGGATTCTCCCCAGTAAACATTCCCAACTAGCCCATTACTGTTTGGTATGGAGAATCCGTCCAGTTTACGGTCCGACTACCGTAGGTCAAGTAAGAAAATAAAAGGTTTTATCGGTTACGACCCAGTCCACCGTGTATATTTTTAGTTTTTTGAATTTAAGTATGATATGCAAGTGCCTATATAAGAATGCAGATTGATATAGAATACGAGCAACGGTCACAATGTGATGCGTAGGTTCTTACCTCTCGTCTTGACTCTCTCGCATCTAAATCACACACAACAAGAAACTAAAACTAAATATCTAACCTATCCCTAGGGAGAAAGATTATCATTTATCAATGAGTAATGTATTTATGTGCATGCATTAAGAAAAATCACAGATAGTTGTTACTTATTTCAAAACACATGAACATTAATAGATATATGAACAACACGATAGCTTATTGTTTATGAAAATCCTTCATTACTCACAGTGGAAATTTCATAGAATAAACGAGAGCGCATTCATAACAAGAACATAGGTTCAAAGAGTTAGAATGATATCACAGTTAATGGACACAAGTTGAAAATGAAATAGTTCACATTCAACAAATCCATAGCACAACATTTGAAACCTTCCACCAAGCTTTCTCCAACAGGAAACTTGTAATTCTTTATTGCAAAAGGAAATAGTTCTTCTTACAACATACCCTCACAAATCTATCTGGGAAAAATTCCCTCTATGCATCTAACTCTCTTATATTTATACAAAATAACAAAACCTTTGAGCTCCCCCCAACCGTTCATTCTCACAATTTTGTCTTTTAGTGGGTGCTGTACCATATGTTACATTAGATTAAAATTTAATAGCATTTTTTATAAAGAGAGACCAATTTGGTCGCTGATAAAATTTTCCCAAGTCTGGGCCTCTATTTCTATTGATTTGTTGGGATCTTAGACTCTTAATTTCTTCTTCGCTTTCTTCATTTATGCTTGTTCATTGTTTCCTCCTTTCTTCTGCTTTGTCTTCTAGACATATCTTCTTTGCAGTAACAATCCCCTAGCCGGGTCTAAAAAATCCTCTAAGTCCATCTGCAGTTAAAACGAAAAAATCATCATTAATCCAGACTACATTCAAGATCATCTAACTTTTCAATAAAACATAAACCATACTATCAATAAAACTAATCATCGAATGTGAGACCCTGTACCGTGTTCTCATAGTGAAAACACTAACTTGATAAAAAACACAAACCTTTGTTGCCCATGAAATATGGTAAAAGCTCACAAAAAACGGTGGGAAAAACCCTATCAGCAGTCAAAACTACTATAGCATCGGACATTTAGTTCGCTAAGGATACGCAACGACGGAAGACATACAAACTATGGCTTCCATGATCAAATGAAAACCATCAGCGATCGGAAGAACTAAAGACAACGAAAGAATATTCCTATTCATAGCCACAATGATGGACAACGAATAGACTACGAGTCCCGTGAGACTATTAAGTCAATCGGTGTCGGAGACCTTTAATGCTAAGTGTCAGGGCTATAATCTTTAACATCTCTGTAGTGTAAGCGATTAGAAAAACTAACATAGGGTGGATAGTTGACAAAGTAGCCACAACGGCAGAGGTCATAAGGACTAGCCCTCCAATCAATAGTCATAAACTGTTCCAATGGCGAACAGAAAGCAAATCAATTAAAAGAAAAAAACCACATAGTTGGCAGGATATGGGATTTCAGTCGAGGTGCTTGCTAAGTAGCATCTGAAATGGCAGCAATGCAAAAGACTAAAGCTTCGACCGTGATAAAACAAAAATGCCGAAAGTAAAAAAGTAAAGTTTTTTTGAAAAATAAACAAAGGAGATAAAATCCCATCGGTGAAAAATATGACTTTCCATCGGGACATTCATTAGTTAGCTTCCACAATGGCGGCTGCGTAGAGAACTACGGCCCTGATTCACTGTTCAATAGACTTCTGACAAGGAAAATTTATAAAAAAAGAGAGCGTTAAGTGTTCAAAAGATTCTTGGCTAGGTAGCAATGAAATCAGTTCATTTAACCTCCGAAACAGCGGCGACATAGAGAACTAAAGTTTTGACTCAAACTTCAACTGAATTTCGATAGTGATGAAGGAAATCATCTAGATCAAAACGACATCATTTTCAAATCAAACCTTAAAATCCACAGTCAAAAGCATTGGTAGACAAAAAGCAATTTTCCGAAAGCATGAAAACAGTTGACCTCAATTCAACTTCAAATAATCCAAAATTGTAGAAAAGGGAAAAAAGAGTTCAGCAACCCAGGCAAGATAAAAATTAAAAGGAGGGTCCAAAATTTTAAAAATTTGGGAAAAAAGTTGCAGCCGCAACAATTGGAGACTACCTGGTGAATCCATATCTCTGGACAATTTCTTCCTTAAGTAACAGACTGTTTGACAATAAAACCAACATGTTGAATTCTTCTAGATGTATGGATTTCCCAAATGGAAAATGTATGTACTTTTAATCATTGATGATAGTCCAATTTAGGAAAATGGAAACCAATATTTGAAAGTCAAGATAACTCTTTTGAGGCCAGGAATATGAGTTTCATTTTTTACCTCTGTCTTCGGGTAGCTCCCAACTTGGACACCATAGGATGGTAACATATGGTAAATAGAAATATTCATTTGTTCCTCATTCCCATGCCATTTTGCACTTTTGTGCTTTTGGACTTTTTGTCCTTTTTGAGTCCTCCTGCATGCCTTTCTTTCTGAATTTTTATTCAAGCTCCTCTATCCATAGTGTCCTTTTGTGTGAGAGATGTATTTAATTTTTAGCTCACGGACAGAGAAGAACTTTGGCAATTTTGTACTCATTTGGTTCAGTACTTCGTTTTGATACATATTGCTTTCTTAGGAGATTTTTGACTCTTATTTGCATTTTGGCTTTCAATTCTTGGCATCGGATCATTTATATATAATATGCTGTTTACCTTGCTTCATTTCCATGGGTATTTTGCTGTCACCCCCTAAGACATTTTAAATGTGAGATGGATGGAGCCCCGAAATAGTATTCCAGACCTTTTGATCCTGAGTTATTTTAAAAGGATTAAGTAGGACTTCAATGTGTTCATAGCCATTTAGGAACATTGCTAAACTAGAAGAATTCTTTCAGATAAATCAATAATACATAGTCTTATAATCAAGAATTTTAGTTACTCTAGAATTATGATGCTCTCCATGCAACCAAAAGTTTGCTTCTTTTATTGAAATCAATCAAAATCTAACTAAAAACAAACAGAAATAAAATAAATAAAAAATAAACAACCAAATCAATTTATTTATGTACAAGATAATCAAGAAAAAAAATAAAAAAAAATGAAGTTTGAGAACTAAACCACTAACTGGTTAGTTCTCTACCCACCCTTGTAAATCTGGCAACTTGTAAGTTGAGGGGTTAGGCTTGAATACAAATTGAAAAGGCCTACCCATTATCTATTTCTAAGAAACTTGAAATAAAAACTACGTCTGAAACTAAATCTACTATTTTACAGTCAATCTCATCAGCTTGTGAAAACTGAAGGAGATTGGGCTGGGTTTCATATATGTTGCTGGCTTCTTCCACTTGGTAGTTTCCTAGTTCTAGTTCAATGAAGTAATTTCCCAACACAGAATTCACTGGTTCATTTTTACCCTCCAACTGAGTAACATTGTGCTTCATGTGGGGCTCTCTTAATACTTTTACTTGATTGGGACTTCCCTTATAAGGCAATCACAGATGTGACCAATCTGATGCAAAATATCAATTTAGCTTTGTTGGCCAATCCTGACTCAAAACAAGTCCATAAGCCTCAGGTATGTCTGCTACTACAATATCGACAAACTGACATACCTTTACATTTGAAGATAAGCGAATCAGAACATCTTCCATTTCCCCAATTACCTTCACAGCTGTCCTGTCTAACTAAATAACCTTCCAGGTGGATGGTTTAGGATGTCCATTTATCTTCTTGCAGATTGAAAGTGGCATAACATTGACTTATGCCCCTAATTCTACTAAACAGTTGTGCACGTTATGGTTGAAAATCTCAAAAGTTAGGAGATATGGTGGGGTTTTGTACCTAGACTTACCTCCCACACTAGCTCCACCAATTTCTTCTTCTTCAGGTTGGTTATCAGTGGGAAGCTTTTCCTCTGGTACTTCAAGTGCTTTTAACAAATTTTCTTTCTACTGAGGCACATTACACATTTCAAATAGTGAGATATTCACCTTAGTCCTTTTAATATCTTCCACAATATCATACCCCATCTTATGTTCTTTGAGATTCTTTTTTACATGATCAATCTTCTCTTCAACAGGCTTAGCAGGCATGTTGATTTTCTTTGGATTTTGACTCATAATGGTGAATTCAGGTATTTTATCAGTTGTGTTGTTCTTATGTATCTTCTTCACATTCTCTTGTAATTTTTTAATCTTCGGAAGTATTGAATTGTGTTTATTTAACAAACCTTGACTTCTCATTGTCACATTTGTTTTTGATGTTTCTTCTTGTTTCAATGAACCTTCCTCTTTTGTATCAAACAGTGAGACACAATCCCATAAAACTAGAGCATCTTCTTCTTATTTTTCTGTGGATTTATTACCTTTTCTTCCTCATCATCAGCTTCTGTTAGTTTGGAGTCCAATAGCTGATTCATTACTAATTTCATCGAATTTATCCATTGTGGAAATTTTTTCTCAGAATGGGGCTGTTGATGAAAGGTGCAAAAATTATCCATACCTACCTCAGTTAAATTCATTGATGCAGGACTGTGTGGAGGTGGTTTAGATTGATTGTTGTCTTCTCTCCTTTTATAGTAAGGCTTATATGCTTTTTGAGCCTCCTTTTCCTTTTCCAAATCTATCACTCTGTTAGATAGGATCTGCATCATTTTCAACATTACTTCAAAGTCATGTGACTGCTCCTCCTTAGGTTTAGTTAGTAGTAAGGCTCTCTTACCAAAAGTGTTTTCTCCCAACTACTCAGGATAATCTTCTGTGGTGTCTTTTTCAGCTTCTACTCTCTCGGATTCTTCATAAGTTTCTGATAATGTAGGTTTAACTGTCATCTTGGAAAACATGGCCAAGTCAGGCCCTAGAGCTGAAGTATATTATTCAATCATAACTTTATCATAGGGCTTATCACATGCAGAAAAATTCTTTAGATAAGCAGGAAACCTTGGAGTGAAACTATGCAATTTTTCTTTTCTTTCTTTCTTTCAAGCGCATAACCCTTTCATTAGAGATGCATGAGTTTTCTGGACTGCATATTTACTTGTAAATATTCTTTCAAATGTATCCCAGTCTGTGATTGAGTTTGCAGGTAGAGCAAAATACCATGAGGCTGCTGCTCCTTTCAAGGTATGTGGAAACAAACGACAAACTACATCTTCATGTTCTCTAGCCCATAGTCCTTCTATAGCTAAGTAAAAGCTTTGCAAATGATCATCTACCAAAATATTTTCACTTGGGTCAAACTTAGGCAACATTTTCTCAAAAGGCTGAGGCTAGTCATGCAAAGGAGGTGTTAGATTTAATGGTGACCTAGCCCTCCAAGCAGGTGGTGGATTTGGTGGGTTGGGTGGATAATTTGCGTTTACATTAGCCATGATTCTGGGTGGAGAATGAGGTGGTGAATGAATAGGGGTATAAACAGGTGAACAATAAGGTGTGTCTGGGTCCAATTGATTCAGAGGTTGAACAACTTCCTGTAAGGTTGTTTCTACTAGTTCTTCAAAATATTCAACCAACACTGCATCTTCCAATATAGGGCGATCCTTATTCCGATATTCTCTTCTAGGTAAGGCAGGGATAATCGGTAATCCTCCGATATTCTTCACATAATCCCTAGTAAATCTTCTTAGATCATCAACTACTTCATTATCAATAGAATACAGAAGCTCTTTACCCTTCTCTTTAGGAATTGGATTGGGAAACAAACTGCTTTCATAACTGTCACCGGTTGAATAATCTCGAGAAAAAGGGTTTCCTCGGCTAGCCATGCATTATATGCCCTCCTTCTAACGCAAAAAACTGTTGAGGCCTAGAAAATCACAGGTAACAATAGTTAGGGATTCTCCCTAGTAAACTTTCCCAACTAGCCCGTTACTGTTTGGTATGGGGAATCCGTCCGGTTTACTTTCCGGCTACTGTAGGTCAAGTAACAAAATAAAAGGTTTTACCGGTTATGGCCCGATCCACTGTGTATATTTTTAGTTTTTTGAATTTAAATATGATATGAAAGTGCCTATCTAAGAATGCAGATTGATAGAGAATATGAGGAGCAGTCACAATGTGATGCACAAATTCTTACCTCTCGTCTTAACACTCTCGCATCTAAATCACACACAACAAGAAACTAAAAATAAATATCTAACCTATCCCTAGGGAGCAAGATTATCATTTATCAATGAGTAATGTATTTCTGTGCATGCATTAAGAAAATTCGCAGATAGTTGTTACTTATTTCAAAACCCATGAACATTAATAGATATATGAACAACAAGATAGCTTATTGTTTATGAAAAGCCTTCATTAATCACAGTGGAAATTTCATAGAATAAACGAGAGCACATTCATAACAAGAACATAGGTTCAAAGAGTTAGAATGATCTCATAGTTAATGGACACAAGCTGAAAATGAAATAGTTCCCATTCAACAATTCCATAGCACAACATTTGAAACCTTCCACCAAGCTTTCTCCAACAGGAAACTTGTAATTCTTTATTGCAAAAGGAAATAGTTCTTACAACATACTCTCACAAATATATTTGGGAAAAAGTTCCTCTATGCATCTAACTCTCCTATATTTATACAAAACAACAAAACCTTTGGGTTACCCCCCAGTGACCTTTGGGCTCCCCCCAACTGTTGATTCTCACAATTTTGTCTTTTAGTGGGTTGTTGGGGCTCGGACCTTGAAGGTCATTAATTTTGGAAACTCCGTGGTTTTGGTGCGAAGCTTGTAAGTGGAGTTGCGACCCAAAATAGTCTTAGGGGCTTCGGGGTTGGGTTGAAGCTCCTCCTTTTGTAAATGTCCCATGGTTTTCGGGTGCTCATGTTTTAAGCCCATGGTATTGTAATGGCGCACTTGTATAAATAGGAACTTATGTAAAGGAGTCAAGGAGGTTTATATATATGATGATGATGTGATGGGAAGAAGCTAAGATATATTTTTGGGTTTAAGGTTAAGTCCTAGCTGAGTGCGTGGACGACCTCTACAACTGAGTGCACAGAGGGTTTTGTAAGAAAGGTTCTGCAGCTAAGTGCGCAGCTTAGGGTTTTTGAAGGAAGGATCTGCAGCTGAGTGCGCAGATCAGAACTATGTGTTTTGTAACTTGTTGAATATAAACACAGTTCTGTGGACATAGCCCCTACACTGGGGGTGAACCACGTATATCTTGTGTTGTGGTGGTTCCTTTTTAGTTTATTTCTGTTATGTTTTTATGCATGTGATAAGTAGATGAATGATAAAGTAAGATAAATAGTTAAGCATTAGCTTCGCTATGAATTCCCAGTTAAGGGTTAAGCAAGAAACTATTCCCAGTTAAGGGTTAAGCAAGAAACTATCATTTTATATATATTGTGAAGCTATTTAAGTGAATATCAAAGCTCTGTATTGTATAATTATTCGTTGTTAAGGATAAAGGTACAATAATATCCCTCTTTTGTTTGCAGAAACTTGATTCTGCGGCACCCCATAGCTGTTTTGGGTGAGATTGCAACCTATTCGTAGGTTGTTGTCGAAAGGGCCAACACTGTGGGTCTGTTTGTTGGTGTGAAGATAAAAGCATAAGAACCCAGGTCTACCCGTAGCCCAACAAATTGGTTTCGTTGCCGGTTGAACCAGTATTTGCTTAGAGGGATCTATGTCGTACCTAGAGGGATATGTTTTGGAGGCCCTCAGTAAAAGAAATCAGTGACTAGGTTGAAGATACTTATCTGAAATTTGCTGAACAAGAGAACAAGGACCCTCGCTGTAGCTCAGATGACTTTTTGAAAAGGTACGTTTTTACTGATATTTATGAAATTTTCTTTGGTAGTATCCACATAGAATTGCACCAGTGGTTATCCAGGTTAACAGAAAGAAAGACAAAATTCAAAGAATATCAATCTACTGACTGAACCCTAGAAAGAATTAAGCTGTTGAAAAGTACGAGAAACGCGGTATCAAGAGCTGTTGACTTCTGGACAACGCGAACCCTTGAATCATTTGTGATGGAGTTCACCATTGACACACATACTTCTTTCAGCGAAGTTGAAAGACAGTTTTTCAAAGGACCAAGGGGTAAGTACTTGAATTCATTAAGTCTAAAAATTAAAATGATTTGGGCTGAGAAAGGCATATTGCTTATCGAATCAGATTGCTAGATTTATTGCTACTAACCTATGTTTGGAAGCGAAAGTGACTTCGACGAGCAAAGTGGTTTGCTTCGCAACGATAAAAGATACCAGAGACCTCTTGGATCCTATACCCTAGAATAGAATACTGATTATACCTCAGTAAGTCCAAAAGATTCTGAATCTGAAGAAACCCCTTTTGTTAGAAACCCTCCTATCACTCTGCAGCGAAGATCTGTTATCCCTGAGAACCCGTCACAGTATGAAAGTAACCCTATCCCAAGTAGTCCTGTCACAGGTCGGTCTACCTCAGAAAGTTCCCTTCCTCATGTTACCAGTCTTCCCCCTCCTCTTCCCCCTCCTCCCCCCCCCCTCGATCCACTATGGACCATGTGAATGATGATATCAAGATCCCAGTCTTTAAAGGAACTGGATCAGAGGATCCAGAGCAGTTTTGGTTCTTATGCGAAGCTGTTTGGACTGCTAAGAATATTATGGATCAAAATACCAGAAGAGCGCAGCTGGTCACCTCTTTCAGAGATCAAGCTTTGACCTGGTTTATGAAGTTTTCCAGCACTTAGAACTATCCCTTGGCTGATATTAAAACAACAATGACCAAAGAATTCAAGAAGCCTAAATCAGAGTCACAGTGTATAACTGAATTGAAAGAAATTCATCAGAAGCAAGGTGAATCAGTTTGGGACTTTGATCAGAGGTTCAAGGTTCTATTGGATCAAGTTAGTTTCACTATTGGACAAGCACAGCATAAAGAATGGTTCATTGCAGCACTATTACCTCATATCAGGACTCCACTTATGAAACAAAAGGTTGCTGATCAGCAAGAGGCACTGGAAATTTCTATGAAACTTGAAACAGCTCCTGTCGGAGATAATTATGGAATAGCTCAGATACAGGCATAGTTAGTAGAAATGGATTTGGAGCTTCGAGACATGAAAAAAGGGAAATCTATTCTAGAAGAGGTTTGGTGTACATGCTGTAAGATAGAAGGTCATGATAAAGAACAATGTACTGCATTAAGGAATTATTTGAATACTGGTGCACCAAACCCATTTAACCCTAACGTCCTATATTGTGAGATCTGTAGAACAACTGGCCAACATTGACCTGAAGACTGATATCTACTACAGAGATATGTTCAAGTACCTAAGAATCCCTACTGCAAGTTCCGTAAGTCAGTTGGACACAATGAAGACAAATGTCGTAGCTTTAACCTCATGAGAGAGCGAACCTATGATGCTTATAGGGTACAACCCGATGCAATAGGCAATGATGGATATGGTTACCGTGGTAGTACACCAGGTCGAGGAAATTTCATAGGTCGTGGTCGTGGTGGTATGCCTGGAAGAGGTCGAGGCCAGGTTATTTGCTATAACTGTAATCAGGTAGGACATGTAGCTAGAGAATGTCAGAACCCAACTACGACATTTCAATATTGCAGAGCAGTCGATCATGTGATTGAGCAATGCCCACAGTTGATAGCCAAGATACAAGAAAGAAATGGCCCTCCTACTCAGAATGTTCAGATGATTGCTGTAGAGAAAAGACCTGTCCCAGCCATTAACATTGTTACAAGGAGTGGAACTATGACGTAGGTGCAGAATAAGGGAAAATAGCCTGACGAGGCTTGGGTCCGTAAGACCCCAGAGAAAATTCTAGCCTTCGATGTTGGAAAAGAAAAAGGAACATTTATTAAAGCTAAAAAAGACTTTGCTGATCCAAGAACATCAGTAGCAACTACACAACAGCATCAATATAAAGCTTCCCCGGATCAACTAAGTACACTGACATCATTTTTACAGAGTTGTATGAAGCTATTAAGAAATCAGAATGCTTTGAATGAGTTACAGAAAGTTATTGAGTCTTGCGAACCTCCGATAGAGGAAAAACTGTTGATAGAGTTAGAAGGACTGGAAGAGAAATGAGATTGCATGCTCAGATAGGAGATTATGACATGACTGATATCATTTTAGACCTGGGATCAGAAGTGAATGTCCTAACCAAGCAGACATGGGAACAAATGGGAAAACCTACGCTTGAATGGTCCCCTATATAGTTGAGATTAGCCAATCAGCAAAATATTGTGACCTTAGGAATATTCCCTAGTGTACCAGTGGATATTGATGGAGTCAGTACCTTAGCAGATTTTGAAGTCATTGAAATAATTGATGATAGCAACCCCTATCCAGCATTGCTAGGAATTGAATGGGCACTAGACAATTCTACAGTAATCAACCTTAAGATTAGGCAGATGACTTTTTAAGGAAAAGGCTTGAGAGTCATAGTACCATTGGACCCTTCTCAAGGAGAAAGGTATACAGAGCCAGTCAGAGATGAAGATCAGGATGTTTTGGATCATATTTACAACATCACAACTAAAGAAGACTACTATGTTAACCCTACTACTGAAGGTATAATGGATTGGGAGTGTGACAGTTCTTGCATGACTGATTCAGATGAAGGCCTAGAGAATTGGCAGAATCGACTTTATGAGCTACATGGACATCGATGTGCAAGAATTGCTAAATATATCAGATGGGTTAGCTCACAGACAAGAATCTTACCTACTTTTGATGGCTTGACAGACCCAGAATATTTTATTCTACAATTTTCAGAGCAGGTACTAGATTCACAGAAAATGGAGACTCTAGATTCAGTATTCAGAGCCACAGCTGCTAGATGGTGGAATGGTCATAAAAAGTATATTCATAGTTGGAGAGCTTGTCAAAAGTTTCCTCGCCTAAGATTCATGGACCAACCTCAGGAGGTGCGAAGTAGATTTAATGGTAAGACTATCCCTCAGGAACATTTGGAGCAGTGTTATGAAGCATGGAAGCATGTACCTCATGAATAATGGGTACATAAGTTTGTACACACTCTGGAACCTACAACAATGAACTGGTATGTGAAGGTGGAGCTTCACCATGGTACTGTAAGTTGGGTTAGCCTTGCTGATAGTTTTGTGCTCACATTTTCTATTAATGAGGTTTGCCCTGCTTTGGACATAGCTATTAGGTTGATCCATACTAAGGTGTTTGATGATAAAGAAATAGCCGAGTACCAACCTGATTGGAAGGAACAAGAAGCTAATGCAGTAGAATGCTATAACCTCCCCATTGATGAAGATGATGACCCTCGCAACATTAATATTCCTGAGTCAGAAGGACATTGCGAAGTACATGGACCAGCAGTTGAATCACTTGAAGTAAATAAGCCCTTGAAGATAAGGAAATTAAACATTGGATCAGAGGAAATTCCTAAGTACGTGACCATAGGATACTATTGGGACGAAGAAATGGTAAGCAAAGTGACTGAACTTCTCCATGAGTATCAGGACTTAATTTCGATGAAGTCTCAGAAATGAAAGGCATCCTTGGTGATATAGGAGTGATGAAAATACCTTTGAAAGCTGATGCGAAGCCTGTGAAGCAGTGCCCTTATAGGCTGAACCCTAAGTATAAAGAAAAAGTCAGGATAGAGCTAGATAAGATGCTCGTCACAGGAATCATTGAGCCTGTCGAAGACTCTGAATGGGTCATCCCTATGGTGGTACAAGAAAAGAAGACCAAGGGAGAAATCAGAATCTGTGTTGATCTGAGGAAGCTGAATGATGACTGTTTACATGATCCTTTTCCCACTCCCTTTACAGATGAAGTTTTAGATAATGTCGGAGGTCAAGAAGTGTACTCTTTCACTGATGGATTTTCAGGCTATCATCAGATCAGAATTGCTCTAGAGGATCGACATAAAACAACCTTCACTACATAAATGGGATCTTTTCAGTATACTATTATGCCCTTTGGATTGAGGAATGCACCTGCTATATTTTCCAGAGTAGTCATATCTGCATTTAAGGAATTTATTCATAAGTTCTTGGAAGTTTACTTTGATGATTGGACTATCTTTGGTTTATTGAAAGATCATATAGCCGGTTTAAGACTTATGCTGGACAAGTGTAGACAACATCATATTTCATTGAACCTGAAGAACTGTATCTTTTGTGCACCTTTTGGAATTCTGCTAGGTCACATTGTATGCAAGCAAGGATTGATGGTGGATCCTGTGAAGATAGCCATTATTGTGAACTTGCCACCTCCGAAGTCTGTTAAGCAACTTTGCACTACGCTTGGTCATACTGGATATTATAGGAAATTCATTAAAGGATATGCTCAGATTACAGCCCCTATGGAAAAGAAATTGAAGAAAGATATTAAGTTTGAGTGGACACCTGAATGTCAGGAAAGCTTGGACATTTTGAAAGAAAAGATGGTAACTGCCCCTATCTTAGTATTCCCTGACTGGAGTAAGTAGTTTCATGTTCATGTTGATGCATCTTCCATTGCTTTAGGTGTAGTATTGGCTCAGTCAGGTGAAGGTAATATTGATCACCCTATTGCTTTTGCAAGTAGAAAATTGTCCACAGTAGAAAATAATTATACTACGACAAAACAAGAAGGTTTAGCTATGGTTTATGCCTTGCAGAAATTTCGACATTATTTGTTAGGATCTCATTTTAAGATGTTCACTAACCATTCTGATTTGAAGCATTTGGTTAACAAGCCTGTGTTAGGTGGAAGGATATGCAGATGGCTGATTTTGTTTTAGGAGTATGACTTTGAGATCATAGTTAATCCAGGAAGACTTAACCTGGGGCTTGACCACTTGCCGAGGCTTGAATCAGGTGAAGAGCCCACTAGTTTGGACGAAGGTCTTCCTGATGCCCAGTTGTTTTCCATCCAGATGGTTGATGACTATTTTCAGGATATTGTTCAGTACTTGTCTACAGGTTTTGCACCCTCTGAGATGACAACATAGTAGAAGAAGCAGCTAGTGGCTAGAGCAGCTGACTTTACCTTGATAGCAGGAAAACTATATAAGATGGGACGAAATGAAATACTGTGCAGATGTGTCCTGGAGCATGAAAAGCCATTGATTTTGGCCGAGGTACATTTTGGAGTAGCAGGGGATCATTATGTAGGAAAAGCTACAGCACAGAAGATGTTGACAGCTGGATTATGGTGGCCTACGATTCATAAGGATGCAAGAGAGTATTGCCACAGCTGTGATATCTGTCAGAGGATAGGCAAACTACCCAGGAGGGATGAGATGCCTCTGGTTCCACAGGTAACTTTACAAGAATTTGAAAAATGGGCTATTGATTTTGTTGGACCAATCAATCCCCCTGAAAAGAAATCTGGAGCAAGATACATTATTATAACCGCAACAGATTACCTTACTTGTTGGGCTGAAGCTCAACCAGTCAAGGACTGTAGTGCTGCTACAGCTGCGAAGTTCATATTTGATAATATCTTGTCGAGGTTTGGGTGTCCTAGAATTCTTATGAGTGATCAAAGATCACATTTTTTGAATAAGACTATTGAAGCATTGACTGAAGAATTTCAAGTCTATCATCAGAAGAGTATTGCCTACCATCCTCAAGCAAATGGAACTGTCAAAGCCTTTAACAAGATTCTTGAGCACGCTCTGACGAAGGTTTGCAATGTCAACATAAATGATTGGGATCTTAGAATTCCAGCAGTATTATGGGCTTATAGAACCACTTGCAAGAAGTTGATAGGCCACACCCCTTTTAGGCTGGTATATGGACAAGAAGTAGTTATTCCCATGGAGTACATTGTTCCTAGCCCTAGAATATCTGCCTTCACAGAGATGGGTGATCCAGCTATGCTGAATGAAAGGCTGGAAAATATACTGGAACTAGAAGAAGACAGATTCATTGCAGGTTTGCAACAACCAGTACAGAAAGCTAGAGAAAAAGCATGGCATGATAGACACATTAAGAATAAGCATTTCCAGAATGGTGATCTTGTGCTATTGTACGACAGTAAATTCATGAAGTTCCCAGGTAAGTTCAAGACACATTGGAAAGGACCATACATAGTTCAGAAAGTTACCGATGGTGGTGCAGTTCAGTTAGCTAAATTGAATGGAGAAATTTTTCCCTACATGGCGAATGGAAGTATATTAAAGAAGTACAGGGACAAGCCTGTACCCCATGATCAGAAGTAGTAGCAAGAAGAAGAGTCTAAGTACCAAGAACAGTTGAAATTGGGTTCTAGACTATAATGAAGCTGTTCTTAGAGACATTTGGTAGATTGTTGGAAAATTTATGAAGTGTCGAAGGTTGTGTTGTGGGTCGAAGTTCGAAGCTCTGTTGAAGCTTGTGTTAGGACGGGTCGAAGGTCTATATTGTGTCAAAAATCCTTATTGTGGCGAAGCAGAAGTTTGTGGTTGTGCCGAAGAAGAAATTTGTGTCAAAGCTTAAAATGCGACCGTTGAAAAAAATCAGATTTGGTGGCGCCGGTAGGTTAACTGCATTAACTGCCTATAATGATGATATTTTGGGAAATCTAGCGCCGTTTGGACAAGATATACTGTCGCTCGGTCAAATTTTGTGTCTTTAATGTACAGTTATGGCATATTTGGTCATGGGATTCTATAAGAAGATACCCAGGCCTGCAAATTTTGCATTACGCATTTCCTTGAGTTGAGTCCATGTCAGCTGATCGCGAAGTCCAGGAATTGTTGAGAGAATTCAGACAGAGCGGCATGTAGAACCTTATGAGCAACCCACCTGCATCTGCACCTCATGGAGAGACTTCCCCAGTGCCGAATCAACTGATGCAGACATGATCTACTAGAAAGAAATTTAAGGCAGAAGTTCGCTCTAGGTAGAACGAAGAAAGGCACAAGTCATCAGGAAAGACACTGGAGGATCCCGAGATGAATCCTCCTAGCTCACCAGAACTCCCACCTGAAGGTTTTGAAGACTTCACCGAGGATGAGAACATTGCATCGCAGCGTCCACCATATCTTCCACCTATTTGACCAGGAGTTCAGCCACCCCGATGGAAAGCCAAGTTCACATTACGCACCCCTTCGCTGCCACAGGGTGTGAAGTTGGTTGGGACAATGACAGGGAGATTAGATCACCTCAAGTATGCATACTACGATACGAATGATCATGGGAAGTTTTCGCAGTTCGCAGTTGGGAAATATTTGCACTCCATCCATTATCCGGAGGCAGGAACGACCTTACTAGAAGTAAAATAGTGGGCTGCCGGCTTGGAGCACGCTGGCTTGTTGAAGATGCTGAATGTTCCCCACTTTGGTCGCAGCACGCAGGTTACCGTGGTGGTCAAGCAACTATTAGCGTTGGTGCATGATGGGAACCTATGGATAGGAAACCAAAGAATTACCATTGATGGAGAGCTAATTCATAGGATTACAGGCTTGTCGAAGGAAGGGCCTGATCCTGGAATTGAATTCATGGGAAAGCATGAAGATACGAAGCTGGCGCAGCACATGAAGGATCGCTTCGGCTTGACGAAAGGAAAGTGAGGGTATCAAACCTCGACAATTCGGCACCAAAACATTCGCTTCACCGCAGAGCTCTTAGCATGCAAACTAATGTGGAAGTGCAGACCGAATGAAGTACCTGCCCTGATTGTTAGTATTGCTGCGAACTGTGCCGAAGGATACAGTTACAAATGGGTAGAGTACATTGCTCGATAATTCCTCGAAGATGTCTGCGATGCGCAGGAGAAAGGTAGACCCTTTCATTACTCATGGTTGTTAGTAATTATTGCACTAGTAGGATGGAGAGAACCTATCGAGGCACATTTTGTTGATGTGCCTCCGGAGATGCCTGGCGCAGCAAGGTACACATCTCTTTGGGTGTCGCAGGATAAAGCCTTATAGTAGATGAAGAACTACGTGTTCACCTTCTATGCATTGAATATTTCATATGAGATCCTAAAAACACCACGGCTCAGTAATGAGCTATTCTCTTGGTATACTGGAGTGGCCAACTTCAAGGCTGACATGCACAATGTCTTCATCCAGGCACGCGCAGATGACAAACATGCATGGTGGAAATTACCATACATGGTAAACCAGGAAGACATCCTTGCAGTAGTTCAGCAGTGGCCGGCTGAATAGATGAAGGATGCAGGAACAAGGCCCAACATACCAGTTCCTCCAGTAACAGATGTGGGCGCAGGTCCTAGTCAGCTGCCGCAGAGTGACCCACCAGAAGAGAGTGAAGAACAAAGTGAGTCACAACAGAGCGAAGGCGGCCAGGGTGGCAATGAAGAAGAAGAAGAAGAATCGGTCAAAACCATCTCAGACCCTAATCTCCTAGATAAGTGCAAGTCTCCAGAAGTGGAGGAAGTTACGAAGCCTTCGCCCAGAAAGAAAGCTAAGGCGTCGAATGGTAAGAATATCATCGAAGAGCCTACTTTGATGATTGACGAGCTTGATTAGGCTCTGACAAAGTCTATAGAAGTATTAACCAACAAATGGTCAGAGTTTGTAGCTACACACCTTAATGCGCTCACTGGCGTAGCGCAACGAATTGAAGAACTTAAGGCGTTAGCAGAAAGATCAGCGACTGGTGCTGCAGCAAGCAGTGCCCCAGTAGGTGTGCAGCTAGATACGAGACAATGTCTAGCCAAAAACAATAGAGGAAAAGTACCAAGCGCAACCCTTATAATAACTGACGCAGCATCTCGATCGCAGATGAGCATGACAGTTGAGATAGACTACACCAAGTTGTCTATGTCGGAGCTGCATCTTTGTCAATTGGCCCTCATGAAGGAGATCCGTGAATGAGACAAATACTCACACATGCAGTTAGAGAATACCACAAAGTGGAGTGAGAGCCTCATAGCACAATTGGAAGAAGCTGAACAGAAGAAGAGGGAAGCAGAAAACAAGCGGACTACACTAGCGCGAGTGTTGGATGAGGTGTGTCGAAGTCTCCCTGACTTCGACATGCAGGCTAAAGAAGAACCGGAGCAAATAATACTAAAGATGAAATACTATGCACAACAATATCGAAGCCAGATAGAAAAGATGAAAGTAGAACATGAGGCTCAGATTGTGGAGCTCCAACTTCGCATCATTCCTGAGAGTCCACCAGAGGTCAGGGAACAACGTCGTAGAGATATTCAGGCCTCAGCAAAAAAGATCTCAGATCTTGTAAGTAGTGCATCAAATATTCTAAATGAAAGCGTCGAGGCCTAGACAAACTTGCAGGACAACCTAGAAGTCGAGAAGTTGCAAGAAACCATCAAGCAACGACAGACAGAGCTGGACGCAGTAAAGGCAGAAATTAAGACACTGCCTCCTATGCAGAAGATGCTTAAGGTGAAGCATAGCAATGAGCTCTAGTGAGAAATTGAGTTTTTCCAAAGGAAAGAAACACTGCTGGTAAACTCTGTGCAACCCCTTATTAACGAGGCCTTGGATTTGAGCACTGCTGCGGACAACCAACTCAAAGTTTTGAAGGAGTATGATGCGTTTGCACAGGAAAAGGCCAACGAAGCATCTGCAGCAACATTTCAGGAGATAGTGGAGAAGGAGCAAGCAGCTGAAGATATCATACGCAGCCTCAACAAGCAATTTACTATCTTCGCCAATAAGATTCTTCCACCAAAAAAGCAGCAGAGTGTCCCAGGACGGGACACTGGTGAGTCTTAGGGGCCTGTTGGGGATCGGACCTTGAAGGTCCTTAATTTTGGCAACTCCGTAGTTTTTGTGCGAAGCTTGTAAGTGGAGTTGTGACCCAAAGTAGTCTTAGGGGCTTCAGGGTTGGGTCGAAGCCCCTCCTTTTGTAAATGTCCCATGGTTTTCGGGTGCCCATGGTATTGTAATGGTGCACTTGTATAAATAGGCACTTATGTAAAGGAGTTAAGGAGGTTTGTATATACGATGATGATGTGATGCGAAGAAGCTAAGATCTATTTTTGGGTTAACAGTTATGTGGATGTAGCCCCTACACTGGGGGTGAACCATGTATATCTTGTGTTGTGGTGGTTCCTTTTTAGTTTATTTCTATTATGTTTTTATGCATTTTATAAGTATATGAATGATAAATTAAGATAAATAGTTAAGTATTAGCTTCGCTGTGAATTCCCAGTTAAGGGTTAAGTAAGAAACTGTCCTTTTATATATATTGCGAAGCTATTTAAGTGAATATCGAAGCTCTGTTTTGTATAATTATTCGTTGTTAAGGATAAAGGTACAGTAATATCCCTCTTTTTCCTACAGAAACCTGATTTTGTGGCACCCCATAGCTGTTTCGGGTGAGACTGCAACCTATTCGCAGGTTGTTGCCGAAAGGGCCAACACTATGGGTTTGTTTGTTGGTGCGAAGATAAAAGCATAAGAACCCGGGTTTGACTGGAGCCCAACATGGGTACTGTACAATATGTTACATTAGATTAAAATTTAATAGCACTTTTTATAAAGAGAGACCAATTTGGTTGCTGATAAACTTTTCCCAAGTCTGGACCTCTGTTGCTATTGATCTATTGGGATCTCAGACTCTTACTTTCTTCTTTGCTTTCTTCATTTTTGCTTATTCATTGTTTCCTCCTTTGTCTTCCAGACATATCTTCTTTGTGGCAGCAATCCCCAAGCTGGGTCTAAAAAATCCTCTAAGTCTGTCTGTGTTAGGATTACTAATCCTCCCTTGTCCAAATTTGGTCATATGTCTAAATCGGGAGTCCATCTAGTCTATTTATAGTCATTAAGACCATTGGGTCCACTTGACCTAATTGGGGCACATGTTTCAGTTACTAAAGTGTGGGGAACACTAATTGAGGCTCACTGCCACTGATTGCACTTGATTGCATCACTTTAGGAGCCTCCTAGACCAATCCCTACAATTTAGGAAGCCACTAGGAGTGCCAAAACCAACCAAGGTCAGTTCACTTCAGTTGATGACTAGTGAAGCTACGTTAGGAGTCAATTACTTTAATGTCTAGTCCTCTACATTTAGTTAGCGCTAGGTTTACTTGACTGCACTCATGTGGGGCGCATTTCTCACGTACCATAGTCAGTTAACCTTAGTCAACACTAAATGTAACACTTGAGTTGTGTTTTAGAGCTTCGATGAACTTCGTTATGGTTTAGACAAGGTCAGTTAACTATTGAGTCCTCCGATAGTGATTTAGACAAGGTATTGGTTACCTACAGTTAAGTAGAGTCTAATCAATTTGAACTTCCTCATGTGGATTCAAATTTCTTGTGGCTATTAAAGCCCTTGTACTTTATTGTAATTATCTATATAATTAATCTTTGATTAATGAAAATCATTCACAGCTGCAAGATATTTTTGCACTGTTTCATTCTTCAATAACTGAGTAAATTGTGTGATCTATCATGTGAGTTGTGTGTTTTTCCATAGAGCTATGTGCTCAATTTAATATGGTATCAGAGCCTCGACGGACAAGGCACTTCTCCTCCTTAGATCTCCCACTAGATCATTTTTTGAGCAAAATTGCTCCTTCCAGCACTGCACCAGAAGTGGAGAATTTACCACTTAATACCCAAGAAAAGGAATTGTTGATCAAGATTGCTTGATTAACTAAGCTGGGTGTGAAGAAAATTCCAAAAGTGTAGGCTGTCCGACCTTACGGTTTTTTTTGTTTTTTGTTTTGCAGGTACAACTTTGAATGGATTCATCAGTTCCTCTTCTGACCCGATCCTCAGACTATTATGAATGGAATGTGAAGATAATTATATTTTTGAAAAGACAAGATCTCCTTTGGGTGTCTAATGGAATCAGTAGAAATTCTCTTGAGAGTGAAAATGACTGGCTAAATGCAAAGGATGTAACTTTTGAAATAATGAAACTGGCTCTTTCTCCTAGCTTGCTCTACCTCAGTAGATCTATTAAAGATCCACAGGAAATCCGGACAAGATTGGACAGAATATTTGGAATGATTGATGAAGATCATAATAGCACTTTGGGTAGCACATCCAGCACCATAAGCATCCTTGATCTAAAAATCTTGGCCTCCACTCTCTCTGATGAAGTTGTTCAAGATGAAGAAGAAGCAGAAACTTCTACACAATCAATTCGAATTGAAGACAGTCTCCATGCGGTGACTCCTTCCCTTGATGCTCCAAAAGTTCATGAGATCTCTGATATCTCATCTTCTCATATTACTGAAACAGAAGAAGACATTCAAATCTCTGATATTGAAGAAAAATTCTGCTGCACTTCCATGCAAACATTCACCGGTGATTTTCCTTTAAATTCTGTGCAAAATTTACCAGTAATTGCTTCCGAAAGTGAAGAGAAATTTGATTTTTCTCCCTCTAATGTTGCTACTGGTGTGAAAATATGTGATACCTTGGATATTTTGGAAGAAATATCAGATTACCAGAGTGATCCATTCGCTCCCCATGATCTATATTTTCCAGCAAATTCTTGTAGGATTGCATGCACCAAAATTTAGAATTTTGAAGAAGAAGAAAGATGTGCATCCACCATCTCGGTTAACCATTTATTTGAATCTGATATTAACATTATTGGATATAATATTATCTTATTTAGATCTGATCTGATATTTCTTGGTTTAATATATCAAATTCATAATCTTTCAGTACCGCTTGTAGTTGTTCTCATCAACGGTGTGAAGAAACACGTACTGCAAGTCTCCTACAAAACTGCTGCTGGGGATTTGATTCCATTTCACAATTTTGGATCTATTTTGAACCTATTTATATCTGATTTAATTTCTGATATGATATTATTTGGTTCATATTTTAAAACCAAAAGAATTCAGTTATGCTTGTAGCTGCTCTCACCAATTCCGGCGTGAAAAATCAAGTACCGCACTTTCTCTTCAAAACTGCTGATGGGGATTTGGTGTTAGTTTCCTCATATTAGGTTTATGATATTTAATTATGTGATTCATTATCTATTTGATAAGCTATATCATACTATCGAGCTCAATCATTCGCTCTCAATAGTCCCAGTGCTTCTCTACCATTGATCACATGCTCATCTCCTCACAGAACTAGTAAAGAGGAAGATTTTCTGCATCCGCTTGGACACCTGCTCCTAACACTTGGGGCTGCTCTTACCACTCATGGTTTTCTGTTCATGGCTGCAACATATCAGTTTCTTGAGTGTTCCTCACATTCTCTCAATTCTCAAGAACCTTTTCTCACTTTTCAGTTGACTTCAGTTGCTCTACATGGGTCCAGTCTTCATCTGGTAGCTGTCTATATTTCTGATTTAGTTGAGCATATCATTCTTCTTCCAAAGAGGAATATTCCTCCAAAAATAATGATGGATAGGTTCACATGATAGGCCCCAGGATACCTGTGCATAGAAGAACCAGATTGATCCTGATTCTACCTGCTTAATTAGAAGGGGGGATTTTTTCCCATGTGGTTTTTCCCCAGCACCTTGTTTTTGACCAATTACTTTACTTCACTTGATGTAATGGGTGACCTTTTGTCTTAGTTACCAGGGTCCATAGATTGTCCAAGTTAGCATTCAGGGGGGGGTTTTAGGATTATTAATCCTCCCTTGTCCAAATTTGGTCATAGGTCTAAATCGGGAGTCCATCCAATCTATTTATAGTCATTAACACCATTGGGTCCACTTGACCTAATTGGGGCACATGTTTCAGTTAAAAAAGTGCGGAGAACACTAATTGAGGCTCACTACCACTGATTGCACTTGATTGCATCAGTTTAGGAGCCTCTTATACCAATCCCTACAATTTAGGAAGCCACTGGGAGTACCGAAACCAACCAAGGTCAGTTCACTTTAGTTGATGACTAGTCAAGCTAAGTTAGGAGTTAGTTACTTTCAGTTCTAGTCCTCTACATTCAGTTAGCGCTAGGTTTACTTGACTGCACTCATGTGGGGCGCATTTCTCACCTACCACAGTCAGTTAAACTTAGTCAACATTGAATGTAACACTTGAGTTGTGTTTTAGAGCTCCGATGAACTCCGGTTATGGTTTAGACAAGGTCAGTTAACTATTGAGTCCTCCGATAGTGATTTAGACAAGGTCTTGGTTACCTATAGTTAAGTAGAGTCTAATCAATTCAAACTTCCTCATGTGGATTCGAATTGCTTGTGGCTATTAAAGCCATTGTACTTCATTGTAATTATCTATCTAATTACTTTTTGATTAACGAAAAGCATTCACAGCTGCAAGCCATTTTTGCACTGTTTCATTCTTCAATAACTGAGTAAATTGTGTGATCTATCATGTGAGTTGTGTGTTTTTCCACAGATCTATGTGCTCAATTTAATAGTCTGCAGTTAAAATGAAAAACTCATCATTAATCCAGACTACATTCAAGATCATCTAACTTTTCAATAAAACATAAACCATACTATCAATAAAACTAATCATCGAATGTGAGGCCCTGTACTATGTTCTCATCACGAAAACCCTAACTTGATGAAAAACAGAAACCTCCGTCGCCCATGAAATATGGTAAAAGCTCACAAAAAACGATGGGAAAAACCCTATCGGTAGTCGAAACTACTATAGCATCGGATAATTAGTTCACTAAGGAGTCGCAACGGTGGAAGACAAACAAACTATGGTTTCTGCGATAAAATGAAAACCATTGGCTATCGGAAGAACTAAAGACTACAGAAGAATAGTCCTATTCATAGCTGCAATGGAGAACAACGAACGAACTACAGGTCCCGCAAGGCTATTAAGTCAATTGGTGTCAGAGACCTTTAACGCTAAGTGTCGAGGCTATAATCTATAACATCTTTGCAGTGTTGGCGATTAGAAACACTAACATCGGGTGGATAGTTGACAAAGCAGCTGCAGTGATGGAGGTCATAAGGACTAGCCCGCCAATCAATAGTCATAAAATGTTCCAATGGTGAACAGAAAGCAAATCAATTAAAAGCAAAAAACCACATAGTTGGCAGGATACGGGCTTTCAGTTGGGGTGCTTGCTAAATACCATCCGAAACAGTGGCAACGCAAAAGACTAAAGCTCCGACTGTGATAAAACAAAAATGCTGAAAGTCAAAAAGTAAAAGTTTTTTTGAAAAATAAACAAAGGAGATAAAATCCCATCGGTGAAAAACATGAATTTCCATTGGGATGTTCATTAGTTAGATTCTGCAATGGAGGCTGCATAGAGAACTATGGCCTCGATTCACTGTTCAACAGACTTTCGACAGTGAAAATTTATCGAAAAACAAAGCATTAAGTGTTCAAAAGATTCTTGGCTGGGCAACGATGAAATCAGTTCATTTAACCTCCGAAACAGTAGCAGCATAGAGAACTAAAGTTTCGACTCAAACTTCAACTGACTTCCGATAGTGATGAAGGAAATCATCCAGATCAAAAGGGCATCATTTTCAAATCAAACCTTAAATTCCACACTCAAAAGCATTGGCATACAAAAAGCAGTTTTCCGAAAGCATGAAAACAGTTGACCTCAATTCAACTTCAAACAATCCAAAATTGTAGCAAAGGGAAAAAGGAGTTTAGCAACCCAGGCAAGATAAAAATTAAAAGGAGCGTCCAAAATTTTAAAAATTTGGGAAAAAAGTTGTAGCCACAACAAGGTGTTGATTAGTAGGTCTGTAGGATTAGTGCGGTTGTGGTTCAGTAGTTTCTATTTTCATATGAGGGTGACAAGAAAGGGAAAGGAAAGGAGGTTGTAACCTCCTTCCGGTTGAAACCAGAGAACTAGGGAGTTGTAGCCTGTAAATCAGGGGTTGTAGCCTCCTTCTAGTTGCAGATAGAAAATTGAAATATTTGTAATAAAGTGGTTGTTTCCTCCTTCTAGTTATTTATGGAAAACCATTTTAAAAAGGATTCTATGGTTTCCCCCCCACGACTTGGGTTTCCATGTAAAAATATTGTGTATTATGTTTATATGATTTCTATGTGATGATGATGATATGATGGTGATAAAAGTGCTGATGATGATTTAATAATAATGTGATAATGCATACTACTGAATAAGTTTTTGATTATTAAAGTTGAAAAAGTAATAAAAACTACACACGGATTTATCCCCCTCTCTCTATGTTCCTAGTGTGTCCAACAATTGGTATCAAAGCAGGAATTCACCAGAAATCCTTACCAACTTAAAGTAGATCCTTGACACATCACAGGTTTCTCAATGAATGGAGTACCATTGTTTCTTGGAACAAATTACTACATCTGGAAAAGAAGAATGTAGGTTTATCTTGAGGTAGAAGGAATCGATGTATGTCAATATGTTCTTACTGGATATACTCCTCCAAAGAAAGTGAAAAAAACAACTCATAAGGAAGCAAAGAAAAATAATTATATGGCTATGGAATCCATCCTTGAAGGCCTAACAAATATCCAAAAGAAGAATATAGGGAAGTGCAACTCAGCTAAGGAACTATGGCTTAGATTAAAACAACTCTACTCCAATAAATAACAAGAAGCAGAGGTTATGGAATTAATTCTTGAATATTTAACAGATCTACAAAAGGAGACAATAGGAAAGTGAAAATCAGTTGAATAATTGTCATTCAAAATACATCAGCTAAACTCAGATGAAGAACGAGAAGCAGAAGATATTCCCATTAAAAGGCCAGTACAATACCCAGTTAAGTATGAAGGTAAGTCCCCTGAACACTATGTTTGTAATGGTTTTAAAGAGATATGTTTATCAAGTATAGAAGATAAGAGCCATTTTGAATTCACAGAATGCAATACTTCAGATTGTGATGAAAATACTTGCTATCTGATAAGTGATCGAAATCTAACAGATACTATGATAGAAAATGAAATTACTAAAGGTTTGAAAGAATTGAAAAATCTTCGTGAATAGAACTAGGTATTGCAGTAGGAATTGGACAAATATGAGAAGAGGAATCAAGAAGAATATGAGAAGGCCACACAGACCATAATTAATCTTAAACTCTAAGTCGAACAAGCTACCAGAAGCAAAGAAGCCATATCCAACTCTTTAAAAGATAAAGTTGAGAAGTCACCTATACAATTTGAAAAGCAATCAGAAAAAATTGTCAATCTCAGAAGACTGCTAGAAGAGAAGGAAAAAGAATTGATCTGTAAGTTACAATACAAAGAGAGTGAGATAAGTACCTACAAGACTAAAGAAATATTGGAAAAGAAGTTAAGAAGAAAACAAGAACTTGAAATCAAATCCTTGAAGGCAGAATTACGGAAGGTATGTTTGACAAAATTTGAATTTGAAAATGACCTCTCAGAACTCAGAAAGGAGAATCATGTACTAAAAGGTCAACTACAAAAATCCCATGAGGATGATCAAAATTCCAAAGGAAAGATGGAAGACAATATCTTTGCTATAAACAAACAGGTAGAAGAATCCAAGAAAATTGAAGAATAACTAACGAGACAACTCCAAGAAAAGATAGAATTTTTTCAAAATCAAGAATTGAAGATCTTCTCTCTGAAGAAAGATCTAGACAAAACAACTACTCAGTTAAACACAAATTCAAAGATCAAGAATAACATTGAATAAAGTAAAAGATATATGGAAAACAAAGAAAAGGATAACAATAATACATGTATTCTTAGAAGATCCCATGATTAGCAAGAATCAAGAGAAGTTATTGCTCAGAGATATCCTATAAGGTTCCATGGTCACTGCTACAAGTGTAACAACTATGGTCACAAATCCATTCATTGTAGAGCACATGACATAATCACTCCAGAAATAAATCAAAGTACAGTTTAGGTTTAGTGTTACAATTTCTATCATTATGGTCATTTCGCAAACCATAGCAGGATGCAGGGACAAGTTAAAGTTTGGAGAAGAAAGAAGCTTCAATTGAATAACATGAACAACCATCATCCTACCAAAGTATGGAGAATAAAGTTAGTAAATCAAAATAGAAATGATGAAAATATTGGGAAAAATCCAATGCCATTTTGAAGACTATCGACCAGTGATATGAAGTGTACAAAGAATGTGTAAAATGAGATATGTACTTGATTGTCAGATTTGAGTGTCATATAGTAGTTGGTTCCAATAGTATGAGTGTAACAGAATACAATTCCATCAAAGAAGCATCAATGCTCAGTGATAAGGGAAGCAGTAGTTCCAAAAGAAGTTATTGGTGACATTAATGCAAACATGAAGAAAAGTTGAAAAGGAAGAGAAGTTTATGACAGGGGGAGCTTGATGATAGGGGGATCATGGCCTACGGGGGAGCATTCCTTGAGGGGGATCAGTATGGTAAAAGGATGTTCCCTTTTCCATTGATGCCAAAGGTGGAGATAATTTTTGTTGACAATGGGAGCTTTTTCTGAAGAGGAGTTATGGTGTTGTCAACAATAATAAAGGGGGAGATTATTGATTAAGTTGTCATTGATGCCAATGGTGTCTATTCATTGATTCAAACTATTGAGTCCTTGGTTTCCCTTGTGTATCCCCTGATGGTTAGTGTTTATTTTTTGGTTTCTTGTGTCAGACAATCCCTTTTGACCTTATCCAAGCCCAAGCTTGAATCCCTTGGAGGCCTTAGAAAAATGACAAAAGCCTTGGTTACCCAATGACTTGGTCAAGTTCCCATAAGTTGTATCTTGGTCCCATTTGATTCCATTTTTGAGTTCCTTACTCATGGTTGATCTTTGGTTACTGTTTATTTTGTTGCTTGTTATGCTTGTACTTATTTTGGTCTCTTGATTGGTTGTTGGATGGATGATGTGGCTCATGTGTGTAAAGTATTTGATTTGTTGATGGTGAATCCCATTGCTTGCATTGGATGGTCTTGAGGTTGTTAAGTTCTTGTGGGGTCCTTGAGTTCACAAGATTAAATCTTGATCCTTTTGCATGTGGAGACTTAGGTCTTGGAACCCACACTTATGGTGGTATGTTGGAACCCATTCTTATGGGGTCCTTGGTGCCCTTGAAATTTTAGGTCTTGAACCCACATATATGGTGGTTTGATGTCCCTTGGATGCTATATGGTCATTGACATGTAGTAGCCTTGTGATCATGTGTCACGCCCCCACCCCTCATACCGACGGTGGAGAGGACACGACTAGGATGTTGTTGCTATCAAACGGGAAATCTAGCCCCATGAACATGATAATAAAAATGCATTGAACATAAAATAGATAAGCAGATGCATTATACATGTAAACACACACAACAGAATAAAATCACATTCAGCCAAGCATTCAACTTGTTCATATTAAATCATAAAACAAATAGTTTAAAGAGATTAAGCACACGAATACTTATCTTGAAAAGAAGCTGGTTTACAACTAGATACATCGCTGCAACTTTCCACCCAACCATAGGCCAGTGTGCTCATCAATATCTCAACATCACTGATACCCCCGATATGGGCATTATTCCACAAGGCACTAGGGAACAATAGGCTTACACACAGAAATACCATACATCCACAATCAAGCCCACACATAGTTGGGTTTCACAGAATGTCCAGCCAAGCCAATGAACAAAATGGGTTCCATGGCTATTAGAGAAACAACCCAACAACATAGGGGTTCCTTGGACTTACTCAGCCAAGCCACATTTTACATCAAACACACAGTCAACCAATTAATCAAACACAACCACACACAACTATTGGGTATGAACAAACATTTTTGGGAAACCAAAACGAAATGGTTGAGGGGAAAAAAACCATGCATGAGAAAATAAGTTTTTAGGAAACATTCTTGGGCTTCACAGAGTTAAAAAATCCATCATCAAAACCCTAATTCGTGGATCTGAATTCAGGAAAACGTCTATGGCACTACGGGGGAAAAATGATCTCCCCAAACCCACAGACCGTGAAATCTTGGATCCCTAACCAATAAGCAACACACAAATGAATTTATGGGTTGGAGAAATACAAAAAAAATAGCAAACATGAGGGGGAAAACACCCAGCAAGCTCAGCTACATGAGGAAAAAAAAAATCCTCTTAAAATCCCCAAATTCGTGGGTCTCCTCTCCCATTCGCTGGGAAACACAAAAACGACTTCCTGGCCATGGAGAAAAAATGGGGAAACTGCAAAAAAATGTGGGGAAAGCTCCCAACTTTCTCACAGGGGCACAAATGGCCTCCTCAAACCCCAAAATCATGGCCCCTTTCTTCCCGTTCACCCAACAACACAGAAAACAAATTCTAGGCATGGAGAAATGAAGATACGACAACAAATCGTGAGGGAGAGAGAGCTCAATAAGCTTCAGCAATGTGAGAGAGCCTCCATGTGAATGAGAATGGGTGAGGAAATGAAAGGCATGGGTGGATAATGGCTTGGGAATGCATTCCCAAGAATTTACTTGCTTCCCCAAATTTGAATTTTACCTCCATACCTTTCCCATCCCAAGGAGATAACTTCTTCAACCACTTCTAGATGACTGGGCACAAAAGGACAAAATGGGTGGTTGACCACTTTATGGTTTTTCCATTAGAAATTTGTATTTTCCCCATTGGATCAAGGTTTGAATATTTTTCCCTCCCTATTCCTTGTGAAATTATGCCCCCATCTCTTTAATGTTGCGACACATAGCTAGTTGTGGTATTTTTATTAATTTGCATTTTACACGATGTCTCAAAATATTGTGCCTAGCTAGCACATAGAACATCGACATCGATTTTAATTACCAAAACATACAGCACTAAATCCATGGTGGGGCCTTTGCCTTGAGCTCCACACCATGGTTTAATACAATATTTACATCATATGCAATTTAATAACATGGGGTGTTACATCATGCATATGAATCCCATAAGGTGTTGCAAACTAGTGGTGAGGTCTTTGTACCCCTATTTTGGGGCGTTGGTACTCTTATGGTGATGAATATATATAGTGGAACCATTGGATAGGTTTTTAATGATAGCGAGACCTTGAACATGATGATGTTGAAGCCCTTGAATTCCATGGAAAGTATCTTTTTAAATAGTATATGATATCTTTGAAAGAGTCCTTGAAACCCTTGCATGTGGTGTCTTGGGTCTTGAACCATGATGATATATGGTCCTATTTGTGGTTATATTGCTATTGGGATGTATATGGAGGTAGAGCCCACATACATTCCTTGATATTTTGAATAATGCTTTGAAGAAGATGTTGAAACTCTTGTAGTTGGTGGTATGGTCTTTGACACCCTCATGTGTGGGGTCTTTGATGTCCTAGACATATTGAAGAATTTAAGGGTGTTAGACCAAGAGTATTCAAATAATCCCATCATAGGGAGATATTCCTCATAAATCCATTTCCTTTGATATGTGGAGCATCTTCTAACTCCTTACGGTTAAAGAGATATGAATTTTTGAAGTTGGTGTACCCCACCTTTTCAGGTGAGCCAACCGAACAAAAGAGAATTTTTTTATTTGTCATTTTGACTTGCATGTAGACCCAAGGTAATAATTTTTCTTCACAAACTATATAAATATAATATCAAACATTTCATTTTTTCATCATCAATTCTCTCAGGAATTTCGCAACTCTTGGAGAAAAGTGCGAAATTTTGTGACAAAAAGATTTATGGGCATCCTCACTAAAATTGGCATAACTTTCTCATATGGAATCAGAATTACAAAATTCTTGGCTCATTAGAAATCTTGTTATGAGGGATATGTGATGACATTATCTAGATTTTATTTTATTTTTTCTATTGTTTCTTCATCTTATGATCTTCAAAAAGGTATGGCTCATGCTTCTGGGTTTCTCTTATGGTGACACATGTCTCTCATGGATAGAGTTCATCTTTGATCTTAGTATGTGAAGCTATATATTGGTATATATACTTGAACTCATTGAACATGTTATGGAGGCTATGATGATGGTTATCTTGGAATATATATTGATGTGATGTTGATATAGATCTTGATCATGATTATCTTAGATGTTGTTGGTATAGATCTTGGTGTTTATCTTGACTGTTGTATAAGTGTAGTATTGAATGAGAAGTTGAAATGTAAGTAGTAGATCTTGTGAGTTATTTATTTGATCAACCTAAATGTTTTCTTTGAAAACTATTTTGACAAGTGTTTGTTAAATTTTCATATGCTTAGCTAAGACATCAGTATATCATTTCATTTTTCATAATAAAAGCATATAAACAGGATCACTGAAAGAAACAGTATCACAAGAACAACACAGATTTATCCTGGGAAAACCCTAAAGGGAAAAACCCAGCAAAAGCTTCCTCAATATAGATGCCCCAAAAGGTAAAAAGGTAAAACCAACAAGGAGATCAAAAAACATGATCCTCCTCCTTCTCCAGCAACTTCTCTCCTCCAGAAGTGCGCTATTCCAAGTGAGTGTGTGTGTCTCAAATGAGGAGCACCACACCTCTATTTATATTCATCCGTTCACTTAAGTTAACTCATTTGACATGTAGGTTCGAGTTAAATCACGTAGGCTCAAGTAACCACACTGGGGTGCTGATGACCCACCTTTACAATTAGAGGGGACTACCTCATGACTCTTATTAGTTCTTCCGATTAGGAGCATCGGGGTACAATGTAATACAAGTGGTTCTCCCGGTAGGACCATTGGGCACCACAAAAGGATACATATAGAATATTCTTCGAAGTTACAATATTTCAACACCCCCCCTTAACGAGAAGGGTATTCTACAACAACATCATCAACAACAAGAGCAGAGATAGGGGACATCATCAACATCAGCTAGGTAACACATCTATAAATCATTGGAAGCTTTTCAACATCATGTAGTCTTCATCTTCAATCCTCAATATTCATCATCAGCAACATCTTCAGTCTTTGATCAACAATATCTTCAGCATTTTGATCTTTCAATTAGCAACGACATCTTCAGCACTTGGACCTTTTGATTAGCAACATCTTCAGCACTTTGACTATTCGATCAGCAACAACATCTTCAGCATTTTGACCTTTCGATCAGCAACAT
>LPNX010159190.1:77766-98377 GCA_001517045.1 Pseudotsuga menziesii | reverse complement strand
AATCATAGTGCGTCATCATCATACTCTGATCTTTAGATCAGTACGTCATCATCATCATACTCTGATATTTCGATCAGTATGTCATCATCATCATACTCTGATCTTTCAATCAGTACGTCATCATCATACTCTGATCTTTCGATTATTACGTCATCATCATCATACTCTGATCTTTCGATCAGTACGACATCATCATCATAAGCAACAACCTGCAATCCACAACTCAAAGACAGAAAGTCTTTGTATCATTTTTGGACTTAAAGTCCAGGGATGATACAATCCCACCACATTCTCGACAACCGAAGTTACCGGATTGATTACGGGAGAATCAATCCCTATCACTTTAGGACTATGTCCAAGGATGATGCAATCCTACCACATTCTCGACGACCGAAGTCATCGGATACAATTACGGGATAATCACTCCCTATCACTTTAGGACTTGAGTCCAAGGATGATGCAATCCTACCACATTATCGGCGACTGAAGTCATTGGATACAATTACGGGATAATCACTCCCTATCACTTTAGGACTTGAGTCCAAGGATGATGCAATCCTACCACATTCTTGATGATCGAAGTCACTGGATACAATTACGGGATAATCACTCCCTATCACTTTAGGACGATGTCCAAGGATGATGCAATCCTACCACATTCTCGACGACCGAAGTCACCAGATACAATTACGGGATAATCACTCCCTATCACTTTAGGACTTGAGTCCAAGGATGATGCAATCCTACCACATTCTCGAGGACCGAGGTCACTGGATCTATTATGGACAGATGTCCCAGGATGATACAATCCCTCTTCATTCTCGAAGACCGAGGTCTCTGGATCACTTTAGGGAAAGTGTCCAGGGATGATACAATCCCACCACGTTCTCGAGGACCGAGGCCACCGGATCTACTGTGGACAGATGTCTTGGGATGATACAATCCCTCTTCATTCTCGAGGACCGAGGTCTCTGGATCACTTTAGGGAAAATGCCCAGGGATTATACAATCCCACTGCAACATCACTGCTCCCCCTTTTGAGGAAGGTCTTTCTGAACAACACCAAGCTTGTCTCAAAAGTGTTCGAACTCTACTTGAGGCAGAGCCTTCGTCAGTACATCATCATCCAAACCATCATCATCTACATCTTCAATATCTGAATACTAATCTATCACCATCTGTATCTCCAGTATGCGAATACTAAAAACATCATCATCTATATCTTCAGTATAGAAATACTGAAATCATCATCATCTCTATATTTAGTATAGAAATACGGAATCACCATCATCTATATCTACAGTATGTAAATACTGAAATATCATCTATATCTTCAGTATGGGAATACTAAAACATCATCATCTCTATATTCAGTATAGAAATACTAAATCACCATCATCTGCATCTACAGTATCATTATCTTCATCTTATCTTGTATGTAGAAATACCGGATTTCTACATGTTATGTGGAACACAGGGTTCTTTGCCATCACAACTGTGGTTATCACATAGAATCATTGTTGTGTCCATCTTCAGGTCAAAGAGGCCTGATATCAGCTTCTGAATCCATATGGATTCACAACTTAGTAGAGCAATCTGCTATGTATTCTGCTTCAACCGTGCTAAGAGAAACACTGGACTGTTTCCTGCTAAACCATGAACTCATAGCAGACCTCAAACAAAAGCATATACCTAATGTGCTTTTCCTGTCTGAGATACTTCCATCCCAATCTGCATCTGTGTAGCCATACAATCTATACTTATGGCTACCATCATAGTATAGACCAAATTCTATGGTCCCTTTCAGATATCTCATCACATGTTTTACAGCTACTAGGTGAACCCGTCTTGGTTGAACAAGATATTGACTTAAGGTGTTCACAGCAAAACAAATGTCTGGTCTGGTATTTGTTAAGTACATCAATGACCCAATGATCTGTCTATAGTGAGTCACATCCACTAACTCTAATGAGTCATCAACTAACAGCTTCAAGTTGGAGTCCATGGGTGTGGCCATGACTTTCCATTTCAACATATTGAATCTCTTCAATATCTCTACCACATACTTTCCCTGGTTGAGAAAGATTCCTTCTTAACTTTGCCATACTTCCAGACCTAGGAAATAATGCATTAACCCAAGGTCTTTCATCTCAAATTCTTCTGCTAGTTTCTTCTTGCTTTCCATGATCTGTTTCTCATTCCCTGTCAAGAATAAGTCATCCACATATAGTAATAGAATGACAGGTACATCTTCTACAACCTTGTAGGAAAGGTTAGGATCGACTTTACTCTTGGAAAAGCCCATGCTCATCAGGAAACTATCTATTCTTCCATACCAAGCTCTGGGAGCTTGCTTCAGGCCATAGAGGGCCTTCTTCAACTTGCATACTTGGTTCCTTCTGTCTTCAACTTCAAATCCTCGTGACTATTCGATGTAAAATTCTTCCTCAATCATACCATTTATGAAGGCTTGTCTTTACTTCATCATGGAAGAAACTACCATGATAGTTTTGAAGGAAATGTACCTTGCACCAGTTGCATGGTTAGAACTATTTCATAAAACATATGCATAACGACAAATTCTTATGCATCATGCAACTATTTAGTCAATACAACATTCATCCATATCTCACATAAAATTTCTAGATGCCTTCCATCTCCACCATGACATTATTGAGATTGTGCACTAATCCAATATGTCAGCAAAGAGGTTTGATAAGTAGCAATGGAGAGTTGTATAGCACCATGAGCTACTTACCCATCACATGCATATTAGCAGTATACAGTCATTAATGTAAAAAATACATCAACTGAATATAATCAAATGTATAACAAAACAATATCATGAAATGACAGTTGAATAACTATCTTTATTTGTTTCATGGGTATACTCCTTCTTGAGTCTTCAGCTTCATCGTCTTCTTCATTCATGATAGCATCATTTCTTATCCAAATGCTGAGGTGGATAAGAAGTTCTTCAAGAGTTGATATCTTCATAGTCCTCATTGATTGAGGGATCTTCTTTGGAATATGAGAGATTGATCTTCAGAGACGAGCTTCTTCTTCTTCCCAAAGTCTGCTGAAAGTAGTCACTTCCTTCTGGAACACATTTCTTAAATGAATGAATTCCATGATCCTGGGAGGCCATTCAAGGTGGCCACCAATACTTCTGCATTCTTCACTTCTTCTTTCCTCGCTTGAAGTTGTTCTTTGATTTGAGATATCCTTATGACTGCATGGTCTCTGCATTCTGGATCTTCACTTTCTTCAGTTGGTTTCTTAAGGTCATATTCTGATCTATGTTCTTCCCTTCAAATAGCTTGGTCAAGGAATCAAACCTCATCGATGTCTTTAGGGAAGACACTTGAAGTACAAGTTGATTCGTAACTAAATCATCAATGATCTTCTGGGCTTTGGCCAAGTTCTTCTTGAGAAAGGCTTCTAGCCTCATCTTCCTCTGAAACTGGAACCTCTATGCTCATGTAGGTGTCCAATCCATTTTATTCAGAGAGATCATATACTTCTAGGCTTGGAAGTTGTTAACTTCACCAAGCTTATCATCAAGCTGATGTCATAGATCACTTTGAAATGAGAACTTCAAATGAACATAGCAAAGGATTAGATCTTACCGATTTGAGGTGTCCGTCCTGGTTCCGGAGCTGGCTGATCTAGGGTTTGTCACAAAAACCCTAAATTAAAAACTTGGAATATTTCAGATCTGATTGGCTAGATAGATAGATCTCTTCAAATGGAGCTGTCCAATGTACTCCACTTCTGAAAACAGTGGAGGGAAGCTCCCGAAACAGGAAGCCCTAATTTTCCAATTTCTTCAGCAGAAATTCATGTTACTGTTTCTATGATATCTCCGAAATTTATGCTCTACTGTGTCTGAAATTTTGTACTGAGGTAACCTCGCATGTCCCTGATCCAACACCATAGGTTTTATCAGAATTGGTTTCACCATTTGGGATTTATGATCCTTTTCCCAAGGTGACCTATTATAGGACTGTTCAGCACAACAAAGTTGTACGGAATGCCACGTGTCACTGGTTCATATTCTGAGTCTGATATTCAGAACACCAAAATTAAAGTCAATGCCCTTTATGGAACATATTCAGGAATTCCATTTGGACCTCTGTAGCCCAAGATATTTCAATTGTCCCTAGGTGTCCTGTTTAGGGATGAATTATGGAAGAGACTGGAACCCTAACTTGGAGAGAACATATCTCTTGGAATACAGAAAATATGAGGATGCATTTTGGACACAGTGCTCATAAGGATTTTATATTTGGTCCCTACAATTTTCAGCTCCTAATACTTCGCCAAGCTCAGAATATAGTGAATGTACCAAAACGTAGCAGTTTTAGTATTTAGGGTTTTTCTAGCTCAAGGCCAAACTAGGGTTTGAATTTTCCAGAGTTTCACCCAACCAAATTTCTTGATCCAGGTCTCTAAACTTCGGTTTTGATGAGGAGAAAAATCCTATGCTGGTCTCACTCAAAAATTCCTCTTCTGTAGAAAGCCCTAATTTCCACATCGAAAACTAAAAATGCTCGGAATCGAATTCCGCTTTGACAGAAAGATGCGCCCTTCAATGGAGAGTCATCCTAGCATACTTTTGCTGATGGATTGTGGAGAGAGACCCAAAAAGTAAGAATCCATAGCTTCTGTAGCTTGTGAAAGCTTCCCTATTCAGGTTAGCTCTGATACCATGTCAAATTTTGATATGCTTAGCTAAGACATCAGTATATCATTTCATTTTTCATAATAAAAGCATATAAACAGGATCACTGAAAGAAACAGTATCACAAGAACAACACAGATTTATCCTGGGAAAACCCTAAAGGGAAAAACCCAGCAAAAGCTTCCTCAATATAGATTCCCCAAAAGGTAAAAAGGTAAAACCAACAAGGAGATCAAAAAACCTGATCCTCCTCCTTCTCCAGCAACTTCTCTCCTCCACAAGTGCGCTATTCCAAGTGAGTGTGTGTGTCTCAAATGAGGAGCACCACACCTCTATTTATATTCATCCGTTCACTTAAGTTATCTCATTTGACATGTAGGCTCGAGTTAAATAATGTAGGCTCAAGTAACCACACTGGGGTGCTGATGACCCACCTTTACAATTAGAGGGGACTACCTCATGACTCTTATTAGTTCTTCCGATTAGGAGCATCGGGGTACAATGTAATACAAGTGGTTCTCCCGGTAGGACCATCGGGCACCACCAAAATATACATATAGAATATTCTTCGAAGTTACAATATTTCAACAGTGTTGATGATTGTGTCTTTGACTTAAGTGGAGTTGGATTCTTATTGATTGTTAATGACAACCTTTAAGAGTATTGTAAGTGATTGTTTGCTTGATTTTTGTTTGATTTGTTGACTTGATTTGAGTGGAGTGAAAAATCCTTTTGTGTCTAAGAGTTTATGAGATTGATTGAGTTTGACATAGTTGGTTAAGTCTTTTATCTTCTTGGTTGAGTTTACTTGGTTGAGGTATATCATGTTTAACTATCAAGTATTCCTTGATTGTGATTGAGGTTGGTTGTGGTTTCATTGAGTTGAGTGTGATTGGATAGAGTTTGGTTGATTGTATGTGAAGTATCTTGTGTTATGGAGATAAACTTCCTATGGCTTGAGGGTACCACAACAGATAGTATGACACCAAAAATCAATCTTTCCCAATACACAAGAGCAATAATAAAATCTAACACTAAAGGATATAGAATCGTACCTTATTCTGGACGGTTGAAGTAGATCCCCATTGAGATTTTCCAATGCAATTGAAACTATAATTTGCTCTCAACAACAACAAAAAAAGCAAGCATGATATATATAAATGTGCTAGAACTACTCTATCATATATAATCAACCATGTATAAGAAAGTAAATATATCCATGGATTCAATATCCATATTCAAATGCACATGAATTGGACAGGAAAAGATATTTCTATTAATAAATTAGAGATACAATAGTGAAAAACTCTGTTGGCACTTTTGTGAACCGGAGAAACCGAGTCCTCCAACTGGCCCTCCACCACTTCAATCCTCCATCTCTTGATAGAAATCTCATAAAGAAAAGGGACGCTTTGGAAGAACACTATGTGCTCCAAGGGAAAAAGGGATGCAGACTCAAGTATAAGAAAAATTGAGGCAACAGTGGACTATAGTTTCCTTACTCTTCAATTTCTCATCATTCAATGTATCCAAGAGGCTCAATATATAGTGCTCCAAAGGGGTAATGGAGGGTAGAATCCGAGCGTTCTCAAGGAATATGGAAGGCCAAGAGACAAGATCTTCAGACTTATATGAGGAAAACTCCAAAAATATTTGTCATTTTGCACACATCCTAATGTACATGGGTTTGAGGTCAAAAGCTATGTATACACACAAGTATTTCTTTAAAAGTCGTGTATAGGCATAAACAGGCAATTTTTGGGGATAATTTTGGAACATCAAAGTATAATATAAGTCCATGGGGTCCAAAGAGTTTGCAAAGGGAAAGGAAAGGCCATAAATGTGCGATCAACTAGGTGTTGTAAAATAAGCTATAACAGATGCCCCATAATGTGTCAGGTCAAAGGGGTAACATCATGGCTGAAATACATTATAAAATCCATCCCAGAAGTGGAGTAATGAATACCCAAGTGGAAGAACCAGCCACTCATCATTACAATACAATAATCAATCTCTACCTGTGACTGCAACTACATATAGCAGTTTTAGATACATAAGAGTACAATGGCCATGAATAGGCATTATATACAAAGTGTCATGTGTCGTCATCTCCACATACAATATACAATGGATCAAGATATCCATAGTGGATGAAGATATCAGATATACACTGGAATCAGATCACGGGAGCTGACCTCTCATGAATACTGACATGATTAAGGAGGTAGCATATATGGAATGCCACCAAGCTAGAAGGTCTTCTACAAAAACCGGTATGAGTACATGTCCTGCTATGTGAATAGATGTGTCAATGTCGAACATAGCAGTCCATCATCTGATTACCAATCATTAATGTATACTATTAACATATGCGAGATCACCCGCCAATAATGAAAATGGGAATCAAGGTACAGAGTGAAATCTAGCAAGTGTGAATAAATGTGTTGAGGTCGAACACTTGAAAGAACCCATCGATCACGGGACATTGATGTATTCCCAAAAATGTCGATGGCGAGAGAACCTTTTAGATTTTTATCATTCAATCTAGCATTATGGTCTTAGGATATTTAACTGAGAGAATAACATGCACAACAATAAAACACAAGAGACAAGAGACACAAAGAATTTTCCTTGGGGAAACCATAAAGGAGAAAACCCTGCAACTTCCTCTGAGATAGAATCAACACCAAAAGTAAAACCCAAAAACATAAAGATGATCTCCTGATAGCAGTAGTCTCTCTCTCTAATCCTAGCTTCTTCTCTCTCACTCATGCACCCCAATGAGTGAGTGTGTGTGTTAGGAATAGAGAGGCTCACCCTCTATTTATATTCTTTCGTTCACTTAATGTCCACTCAAACATGTCGGCCTCACTTAATAATTACTTACTAGAGCCAACATCTCTAGGAGAGTCTAATAACTCTAGTGCCCCACAAGTTGTGGGGACTTTGCCCCTTTGACCAACAATGAGAGTTATCCTTAACACAACGGTGGGGACTATTGCCCTGACTTACAATAAATCACCTAGGGTCGGCTTCTCTAGGATAGTATAATAACCCTAGGGCCCCACAACTGCGGGGACTTCAACCCTTGAGCAATAGGAGGGTTACCTACAATGACTTGACATGACTTGTTTACATTATTGAATATCTCGATAGGAACATCGGGGCATGACATGACTTTAATACATTACATACACTTCCCAAAATAAACATCAGGGTACAATACATAAGATATATAGGTGAATACATTACAAAGTTACAAATACATCAACACTCCCTCTTAACTAGGAAGGTATTCTCTCGACAGAATTTGTTAGCACTGGTCTTATTCTCTATATTAACTAGACCATCTCATCATCTTTGTCTTCAAGTCATCTTCATCTTCAAGTTATCTTCATCTTCAATTCATCTTCTTCACTGGATCTGGATCATCACTGGATCAAGATCATCTCGCGGACATCATCACTGGATTTGGATCATCACTCGATCTATATCATCTTGGGGACATCATCACTAGATATGGATCATCACTGGATCTGTATCATCACTACTATATCATCATCACTAGATCTAGATCATCACTAGATCTGGATCATTACTGCTGGATCATCATCATGGGTGTTATCTCTTGATTCTTCTCATCATAGGAAGTTCTACAGAGCCAACCCTTCTTCATGATGGATGTACATCTACAGATCTAGTCCTTTTTCATACTAGATGTATCATCACAAAGCTAGTCATTTTTCATACTAGATGTGGCATCTACATAGAGCTAGTCCTTTTTCATACTGGATGAGTCTTCATAGAGCTAGTCCTTTTTCATACTAGATGTGGGATCTACACAAATCCAATCCTTTTTCATACTAGATGAGTCTTCACAGAGCTAGTCCTTTTTCATACTAGATGTGGGATCTACACAGAGCTAGTCCTTTTTCATACTAGATGTGTCTTCACAAAGCCAACCCTTTTTCATGATGGATGTGGGATATACATAGAGCTAGTCCTTTTTCATACTAGATGTGTCTTCATAGAGCCAACCCTTTTTCCTGATGGATGTGGGATCTACACAGAGCTAGTCCTTTTTCATACTAGATGTGTCTTCACAGAGACAACCCTTTTCATGTTGGATGTGGGATGATTACATACATCTGACAATGGAAGGAACCAATCCTCTCACCATGTCACAGCTCTTACATCTGACCATGGAAGGAACCAATCCTCTCACCATGTCGGAAGGGCACAACAATTACCTTTGACCATGGAAGGAACCAATCCTCTCACCATGTCAGAAAGGAATAACATTTACATCTGACCATGGAAGGAACCAATCCTCTCACCATGTTAGAAAGGCACACCATGGACTCATCACTTCCCTTTTGAAGGAACCTCGATCTGGAGAACACCAAGCTTCTCCCTTAAGTACTCAAACTTCACTTTGGCCATTTCTAGCATAGAATCACATCAGTGCTGATTACGTCCAAGGATAACCCGCGAACTTTGCCAAGATATATTACATCCGAGGACAACCTACAAGACCATTTATGTTTGAGCAACGTTCGAGCTTTGCCGGGATTTATGCTCAGAAAAACTGTCTCACCAACTATGCTAGAACTCCCTCTTTCAAGAGATCTCGATCTGTATCACAAACTAGAGCTTCACTACTCCTCTCTGCATCATACCAAAAATGCAAGTCATATCAATCAAATCAAATAGTAGTTTTTAAAAGAAACATACTACCTCCCAAATAGCAAGTGGTGACATCTTTTGCCTTGGCTGTAATCAGTGCCATGCAGGACTCCATCCTGCCAAACCAAGAGATCACACCTGATCTCATATTGAAGTAGCACCTCGAAGTGCTCTTCCTATCAATGGCACTTCCTGCCTAATACGAATCCAAATAACCCTCCAGGTTAATCTTTTGATTCGTATCATACTTGAGCCCATAATCGAATATACCCTTTGCAACCATTAAGTAAACATGTCTCAATGTGTTCACAACAAAGAAAATATTGGGTCTTGTATCCGTCAGGTACATCAAGGAACAAATCATCTAACGACACATCATGGCATCAACCAACTCTGATGAAGCAACAATCAATAGCTTCAGGTTTGATGCCATAGGTGTGGTCATGCAATCCATCATCCCAAACCTCTTCAGGATCTCTACTGCATACTTCCCTTGTCCACACCTCCATGCCTAGAACGTAGTGCATCATCCCTAAGTCCTTCGTCTCAAACTTGGCAGCAAGTCTCCTTCTTGCAACTTCAATGAGTTCCTCTTTTCTGTCAAGAACAAGTCATCGACATATAATAGGAGCATCACTGGTCTTCCACCTTCAACCTTGAAGAAAAGTTTGGAATCCACTTTACTCTCAATAAATCCTAGAGTCATCAGTAATTTGTCCATCTTGTCGTACCATGTTGAACCTTAGGATCTTTTGCAGTCACTCCCTCTGAAGCAGAGCATCATAATCGCTCTGTCTTTCATACTCTATGCATTGAAACATTCTGTACTGGAGTGACAAGTAGCTTCCTCTGCTACTAATATTCCATGTATCCATCTAGGGTCACTGGATACCAAGATCCTCTATAGGCTTTCATCTTCAACCTTGTAGCAAAGGTTCAGATCTTCATCAAGCTCATCATGTATGTGTTATCCCATGGGTGTCTTCTGAGCTCGTACAAGGCTTTTTTTTCGTGAGAAGCCTCGTCCTATGAATCTTTCCTGGTATCCCCCGATGTTTCTATCTACTATATGATGGAACTACGAACTTCCCTTCACATATCGATGCTGCATCCTAGACATCATTCTTCTTGAACTGGTCTTCCCTTTATTCTTGGTTACTTCTTCATGGCTGGAAGGTTCTGCATCAATGATGTCACTGCATTCGTCATACTGTTCTTCATCTTGAACTGTCATCACTTGTTCTTTGGAATAAGTCTCATCCTTCTTTGCTTGTAGGAAATTATGTATGCGATCTTTCCTACAAGTCAAATGCATTTGTATGGTTAGAAACATTTCATAAGGCATATTCAAAATGGAAAATTCTTATGCATAAATATATTATCATGCAACTATTTAATCCAATACAACATTCATCCATATCTCATAGAAACTTTTCTAGATGCCTTCCATCTCTACCAAGACAACATTAAGATTGTGCACTAATCCAATATGTCAGCAAAGAGGTTTCATTCTAGATAAGTAGCAATGGAGAGTTGTATAGAACCATGAGCTACTCACCCACCACATGCATATTAGTAGTATACTATCATTAATGCAAACATTCTATCATGCATAATACATCAACTGAATATAAACAAATGCATAATCAAAACAATATCATGAAATGACAATTGAATACTTATCTTTTATTTGTTTTGTAGGTAGACTCCTTCTTGAGCCTTCAACTTCATCATCTTCTTCATTCATAATAGCATCATTTCTTATCCAAATGCTAATATGGATAATAGGTTCTTCAAGAGTTGAGTTCTTCATATTCCTCATCGCTTGAGGTATCTTCTTTGAATCGTGAAATCTTTATCTTCAGTTGCTCCCATCTTCTTCTCTTATTATGAGTTGAGAATCTTCTTCTTCCTAGATTCTATTGAAAGTAATCACTTCCTTCTGGAACACATTACTTGAATGAATGAATCCCATGATCTTGGGAGGCCATTCAGGGTGGCTATCACTACTTCTGCATTCTCCTCTTCTTCTTCTACTGCTACAATTTGTTCTTTGATTTGAGAGACCCTCGTAAAGTATGACCATGTGGTATCTGCATTCTGGAACTGTTTTCTCAAAGTCATATTCTGATTTATGTTCTTCCCTTCAAATAGCTTGGTTAAGGAATCAAACATCTATTTTTGTGTCTTTAGGGAGAACACTTGTGGTATAAGGCGATCCATGATTGAATCAGCAATGATCTTCTTGGGCCTTGACCAAATTCTTCCGGTGTAAGGATTTTAGCCTCATCTTCCTCTGGAACTAGAACCTCTCTACTTATGTAGGTGTCCAATTCATTTTCTTCAGAGAGATCATATACTTCCATTCTTGGAAGTTTTCAACTTCAACAAGCTTATCATCAAGCTGATGTGATAGATCACTTTGAAATGAGAACCTCAAATAAAAATATCAAAATATTAGATCTTACCGATTTGAGGTGTCCGTCCTGGTTCCGGAGCTAGATGATCTAGGGTTTGTTAGAGAAACCCTAATTTTCAAAAATTGGAATATTTTAGATATAATTGGATATAAATATAGGCCTCTTCAATTTGAGCTTTCCAATGTACTCCTTTTCTGAAAACAGTGGAGGGAAGCTCCCAGAACAGGAAGCCCTAGTTTACCAATTTCTTCTACAGTTATTCTTGATATTGTTTCTATGGTATATATGAAATTAATGCTCCTATGTGTCTAAAAATTCACACTAAGGTAGCCTCACCTATCCCTATTTCAATAACACAAGTTTCATTAGAATTGGTTTCACCAATTGGGACTGATGATCATTTTCCCAAGGTAACTTGTTACAAGACTGTTCAGAACAACGAATTTGTACGAACTGCCATGTGTCACTGTTTCATCTTTGGGGTATGAAATTTGGACCACAGAAATTACAGTCCATTCCATTTTTGGAATATCTTTATAAATTTCATTTGGACCTTTGTAGCCCAAGATATGGAAATTCGCCACAGGTGTCCTGTTTAGGGATGAATCCTGGAAGAGGATGGAACCCTAACTTGGATTGATCATATCGCCTAGAATACAGTGAATATGAGGCTGAATTTTGGATACAGTGTAAATCATTATTTTATCTTTGGATTGTGAAATTTTCAAGTCCTGAGACATCTCCAATCCCAAGATATAGCGAATCTACCAAAAATTATTAGTTTTAGTATTTTAGGGTTTTTCTAGCTCGGGATCAAACTAGGGTTTGACTTTCCTGAAGTTTCACCCAACCAAAAATCTCAAACCAGGTCTCTAAAATTTGATTTTGATGACGAGATAAATCCTATGTCGGGCTCACTCAAAAATTCCTCTTCTATAGAAATCCCTAATTTCCTGCACCAAAAACTGAAAATGCTCAGAATTGAATTTTGCTTCGACAGAAAAATGCACCCTTCAATGGAGAGTCAACCTAGCATACTTTTGCTGATGGATTGTGGAGAGAGACCTAAAAAGTAAGAATCCCTAGCTTTTGCAGTTGCATAATGTCTTCTTCTCAGGTTAGCTCTGATACCATGTTAGATTTGTATCATTCAAGCTAGCATTATGATCTTAGGATCTTTAACTGAGAGAATAACATGCATAGAAATAAGACAAAAGAGACAAGAGACACAAAGAATTTTCCTTGGGGAAACCATAGAGGATAAAACCCTGCAACTTCCTCTGAGATAGAATCAACACCAAAATTAAAACCCAAAAACATAAAGATGACCTCTCGACAACAGTAGTCTCTCTCTCTAATCCCAACTTCTTCTCTCTCACTCATGCACCCCAGTGAGTGAGTGCGTGTGTTATAAATAGAGAGGCTCACTCTCTATTTATATTATTTTGTTCACTTAATCTCCACTCCAACATGTTGTCCTCACTTAATAATTACTTACTAGAGCCGACATCTCTAGGAGAGTCTAATAACCCTAGTTCCCCACAACTTGTGGGGCCTTTGCCCCTCCAACCAACAAGGAGGGTTATCCTTAACACAACGGTGGGGACTACTGCCCCGAATTACAATAACTCACCTAGGGACAACTTCTCTAGGATAGTCTAATAACCCTAGGGACCCAAAACTACGGGGACTTTAACCGTTGAACAATAGGAGGGTTACCCACAATGACTTTTCATGACTTGTTTACATTATTGAATGTCCCGATAGGCACATCGAGGCATGACATGACTTTAATACATTACAGACACTTCCTGGAATAAACACTGGGGTACAATACATAACATATATATGTGAATACATTTTGAAGTTAAAAATACATCAACAGAACCTACCACTGATGACTGTAAGTCTCAAGGCACTCAAATGACTCTAGACTCCTATTCCAGAATAAATGATCTGATGTCGATGGAATGGAATCTGTTGGAAGGATGGAATTAAGGAATCCCCCATCAACCAACATGAGGTACTCAACAATTCTATATAATGTGGAAGAACTCAATGAACAAGATGTGCATGAACTAGTAACAACACTAGGAATGGTCGACATGCAAAGTCAAGGTAACTGAGGAATGGCTGAATTATGATTCAACTTCCTTAGAATAAGAGCATAAGAAAAGTGGTGACTAAAGGTAGGAAGCATGGACTCAATATGCAAACTGAGACATATCTGTGACATAGGAGGAATTAACAGAGGTTCCATGGGGACTGGAAGCATATCTAGTTGGTGGAGATAAACTCAGAGTAACGAGTACAAATCCTAAATTCAAACTAATAACCCAACCAATGGATGTGATATACACTACTTCGTTCAAAGGTGACGTGACTCGACTGCTGCCAAAGATAATATCATTTCCCATCCGGCTTTTTATGTTTTATTTTTTATTTTTTTGGACTTTTTCATATATTTTGAAAAGCTTGAAAAAGAATAAAAGTGATTTATAGTACATAGCTAGGAGGAGACGAGTGTCAGGGAAAGGAAAACTAGTTCTAAGTAGTTGAACATACCTATACTCAATGCAAGGAAGCATGTGCAGGATAATGACACTTGGGGGATGGTATCCTCCTAGTAAAGGGGTGATAAAGCTGAAAAGGATATGTATAAGGCTTTGCTTGGTTAGACATGAGACAAGATCAGGCTATATGGCTTATAACTTTGAGGCAGGGAGTCGGAATAAATCTCAAAAGGAAGGAAAAACTCATGAAATGCAATTACAACTTGATATATACAAGGGAGTCCCAGGGGAATGGCCAGCATAAAGTTTAAGAGGAATATGAATCTCTTGTTCAAGGACATGGCAGAACTAAAAAGGGACTCCCACAACCTAAAGGAGGCATCTCAGCATGGGTACCAAATCCAAAATAGAATCTAACTAGGGCACCCATGTATAGGAAAGCTCTACCATTCATACAATACCACTTCTAACAGCAGCATGAAGGTTCCATGATATTGTGGAATGGGTTCATACCTAAGGTTAAGATGGAACGGTCATAAGGTCATGCATAGATGCAAATGGATGTGAAAAACCTATATGCCAGTTCAACAATATACTTGCGATGGGCACGAATGAGTCAAGGCCTCAGAGAGAGTGTACAAAAAAATAGACCCTACATGACAACAATATTAGTCCAAAATAGCTGGAAATAGTTAGTAAAGAGTCCAAACTATAGGATATAGGGATGATTGATCAAGACAACTATATTCAAATGAAATAGTGAGGTGGATGATGAAACATAAGAAGGAATGTAAGGTGTATACCTTTCATTCATGTATCCACTTCCACCACCGTGAGAACAAACATTGGTGTTAAGACTAGACAAAGGGAGTGAAAATACTCTACAAATGTAGTAGAGGATGGAATATGAACACTCCCAAATCTATGAGCAAGGTAAGGGGCTGTGTTTCGCCCCAGTCCAACCCCAGGGTTTGCACTATGACCTGTATCAGGTGATGGGATACTAGTAGTGATATTAGGTATGCCGAACATAAAAGGACCCGAACTCAAGAGAACATAAATATACTCAAGTAACTGTGACCCAAAAAGAAAACTAGCACACAAAGAGCACACTCCTAAGATAATCTAAGCTAAAATGAAAGCAAGTCAAGGGAAGGATAAATGATCTCCTAAATGCAGCAGGTATGTCTCTCCTAGGAGAGGGAGAGGCCTGAAACTCCCATACACTACAAGCATAAGTGCGTAACCAATTATAGTGGCCCTCAGCTTCAACGTGTATAAAGACTATGTTTTTTGACCCCTACCTGGCCAGGACACTCACATAATAAGCTCTGCAAGTACCCCCTGTGATACCTAGGTAAGGAAACTAATGTCACCCCAATATAATCAATGCTTAGGTGAAGAGTCACAGGCGGGATCGATCGTATGGGCAGGGTAGCAAATCCCAAAGCTCTAAAGCACCAATCGGTACCTCAAAAGCCCCCATATACGAATACAATCCTGGAAATATCTCCGACGCTCATAGAAAGTGGCCAAGGGTCATCCCAACCACAATCATGTATGCTGCCTCATGCTTGAATCTTGTGTAAGAGGAGCTTCCTGAGAAACACTAATTATACCAAGGATTTCTCACTCTCACTTGGACAGACACCTAATTGTTTGTGTTTAGTAGTCTTGGAGAATTAACTCACAATGAACTATTCCAAGATTCTAAATCCTAATCTTGTTGGTGAACCCTATAAAATAAAAATGTGTAGTTCATTTTAATTAAGCATTGATTTAAATGGTTGTAATTACTCAAAGGGAGGGAAATGGTCATGCAACTAATGATATTGTGAATCAACAATGAAATAAATATGCACTCCTAACAAACAATGCCAAGTGCAATTTTGTCAAATGAAAAATAGGGTATGCCACTACATGAGAATGCAATTTTTCCTTCAAATGAGAATGCAATCATTCCTAGATGAACACCCAACTATAATTCAATAAGCAAAACCTAATGAAAGTACCATGCAAGTGCAAAAATTCAAGAATGCAAAATTATGCAAAAGTAAACTATTTTTTGTATTTTTTGAAATAAATGAGATATGAAAAGGAATAACAGACCCTACAACTCTCTGAACCTACAACCACTAACAAGCAGTAGCCAAGAAAGGCACCAAGATAAAAGAGACCTAATGCACTAATCCCAAAACAAAATGGAAGAAAAGAATGAAAAGAAAAAAACCTAATTAAAAATAAATCAAAAGGGGTCTCTGGTCAGAAACAGAGGTTGTATATAGACACCAACAGTACCTAAGAAGACTCCAAAATCATCAAAGCTCACCCAACAACACTCAATATCCAAAACAAAGCTCAAAACAAAAGCATACGTGACTATATGTAGTAAACCAGTGTACATACGTGGGAATTTAATAGAAAACCACGTGTATACGCGACTGTAATGCAAATACTCGCATACAGGAAGACAAAGAGGGAAAAATGATAAGCCAAGGTCAAACTACTCCTATAGGATAGTACTGGGAAAAAATACCTCCATACCCAACACAAAAACAGAGAAATAAAGAGCAACTCAAGCTCATTGTATACCAAAACCCCAAAGAAAAACAACTAGGTACCTCCAGAGCGGAGTCACGAATTATGTTACAGAGAGAAACTTTTGATGACTTAGGGTACCACAATGGAAAATATGACACTGGAAATCAATCTTTTCCAATATGCAGGAGTAATAAGCAAATCTAACACTAAGGGATATAAAATCGTACCTTATTCCAGACGGTTGAAGTAGATCCCCGTTGAGCTTTTCCAATGCAATTGCAACTATAATTTGATCTCAACAACAACAAACAAAGAAAGCATGATATATATAAATGGGTTAGAACTACTCTAGAATATATAATCAACCATGTATAAGCAATTAAATACATCCATGGATTTAATATTCATATTCAAATGCACATGAATTGGACAGGAAAAGATATTTCTATTAATAAATCATATATACAATAGTGACAAACTCTGTCGGCACTTCTGTGAACCAGAGAAACCCAGTCCTCCACCACTTCAACCCTCCATCTCTCGATAGAAATATCATAAAGAAAATGCAAATTGGGAAGAACACTATGTGCTCCAAGGGACAAAGGGATTCAGACTCAAGTATAAGAAAAATTGAGGCAATAATGGACTATAGTTTCCTTACTCTTCAAGTTCTCGTCCTTCAATGTATCCAAGAGGATTTATATATAGTGCTCCAAAGGGGTAATGGAGGGTCGAATCCAAGCGTTCTCAAGGAATATTGAAGGCCATGAGACAAGATATTCAGACTCATATTTGTCATTTTTCACACATCCCGATGTACGCGAGTTTGACGTAAAAAGCTGCATATACACACGAGTATTGCTTTAAAAGTCACGTATAGGTATAAATAGGAAATTTTTGGGGATAATATTGGAACATCAAAGTATAATATAAGTCCATGGGGTCTAAATAGTCCGCACAGGGATAGGGAAGGCCATAAATGTTTGATCAACCAGTTGTGGTAAAATTAGCTATAACATCTTGGTTGCTCAAACGTGTCTCTTAATGAACTAGGCCAAGTAAGAAGGGTCGGTTTACTGTCAGAGAAATTGATTAGGTTAACACAAGTATATGATTGATTTGGCACAGGTACACAAGAATCTTGGTACAGGTTGGACTATTTCAACAAGATTGGCACAAGTTGACTTATGTGCAATTGTTTTGACTTAGATTGGCTGAGATGTATGAGAAGTTGGTTTGACCCAGGGGGACTGAGTTTAGTGTGGAGACTCAAATTGACTAAGTTGGTTGATGTAAGAAATTGATTGATTTGTACAAATTGATTTGATAGGTTGATTGTACATGTTTATGAGCAGTGTGATACATTGGATAGTGATCAGTTTATGAGTAGTGATCATATGATGAGTAGTGGTTGTGCAATCCCGTACTTGGTAGATCAACACTAATGGCATATATTAATAGATTGTTACACATAAAATTGAAATCTAAAGAAAAACAAATTACTCAAGAACTCATTACTGACCTGAGAAGTGACCAATTGTATTTTTTTTTGTTTCATTCCCTCCATCGATATCATATGTGACATATTTGAATGACTATAATTTCACCTCCTACCTCCCAATTTCATTCTCATCTGTCACATGTATGCATTTGTCCAATAAATCCATTCCACCACACCTTGGGCATATCCCATCTACGTAAAGTCTTTGATAAAATCACGCAACCTTCTGTCCTTCTACACAAAATGCTATGAATAAATTCTCTAGATGGTGTTGATGACAATGTAGAAGGAAATTATTGCACAAGAGTGTTATGGAATACACACAATATATGTATATGTGTGTCATAATAATATTTGTACTCAATATGGTATTGACAACAACATGTGTTATGAATTGTGTTTATTTTAATAGACCATGGTTTGCATTTCTCGAAGGATCTTTGGAACAAGATTAGTTCATTATGTTCATGCCTAAATCTATCATATAATTATGTTTGTGTCATGTCAAGAAGATTTTTAATTTGGGGTGCACGGTCCCTTGAACCCCTTCTCAATTTTAGTGCATTTTTTTGTTGTTGGAAGAAGGCCTAGTGTTGTCATGCCAAAAATATTGCACTGATCACTCTACTGCATCAATGAGCTTCATATAAAAGCATGGAAACCTTCTAATTAAGTCCTATACATATATTTCACAAGAGTCAAGTTTTTCTCTTCTAGCACGATACCTACAAAGTGTTTTGACATCCAAATTAACAAATTTGGATGTAGGCATAAGAGGATGAAGGGGCGTAGTGCTTTTGTTCATGGTTGAGTGCGACAACACATGATGAGCCACATTGTGATCCTTTGAATAAAATTTATTTCCAATTGCACGAAATGCATCTACTAAACTTCTGACAATATGATAACTTGGTTCACATTTATGTTGTAACATTTGTTACTAACAAAATAATATATTTTTTTAATTATCCGCCAAAATAAATGTCAGCCACAAAAAAACCTAATATGGCAAAGATGTTGTAATGTTCCTACCTAACAAAACAATAAAAATAAAAAAATTAATTATCCGCCATAAAAATTTCGGTAAAAAAAACACAATATGGGGGAGATGTTGTAATGTTCCTACCTAATAAAATAATAAAAAATAAAAATTGAATTATCCACAATTTTTTTGTGTGCCTTGCACATTGTTTTAAAACCATGTGCATGGCCTCGAAACAACCCATGTTTTTTTTGTACATGGTTTAGGATGGCCTTGCAAATGGTTTTAAAACCATTTTCAAGGCTTCCTAAACAACCCATGGTTTTATTGTACATGGTTTAGGAGGGCCTTGCAAATGGTTTTAAGACCATGTGCAAGGCCTCCTAAACAAACCATGGTTTTAGGAGGGCCTTGTACATGGTTTTAAAACCATGTATGGGGGAGATGTTGTAATGTCCGTTCCTAACAAAATAAAAGATAATAAAAGGATAGATGTTGTAACGTTTGTTACTAACAAAATAATAAAAAATAATTTTTTTAATTATCCGCCAAAATAAACGTCGGCCACAAAAACAACCTAATATGGCAAAAATGTTGTAATGTTCCTACCTAACAAAACAATAAAAATAAAAAAATTTAATTATCCGCCATACAAATGTCGATAAAAAAAACACAATATGGGGGAGATGTTGTAATGTTCCTACCTAACAAAATTAAAAAAAAATTGAATTATCCGTAATTTTTTTTTTTGGCCTTGCACATGGTTTTAAAATGATGTGCAAGGCCTCCTAAAAAACCCATGGTTTTTTTGTACATGGTTTAGGAGGGACTTGCAAATGGTTTTAAAAACATGTGCAAGGCCTCCTAAACAACCCATGGTTTTATTGTACATGGTTTAGGAGGGCCTTGCAAATGGTTTTAAGACCATGTGCAAGGCCTCCTAAACAAACCATGGTTTTAGGAGGGCCTTGCACATGGTTTTAAAACCATGTATGGGGGAGATGTTGTAATGTTCGTTCCCGAAAAAATAAAAAATAATAAAAAATGTTATATGTTAGCCATAAATAATATTAAATATTAATAATAAAAATATTATATGACGACCTTAAATAAAAATATGTGTCTTTTGGTTTGAATCAAATAAATGGCTATATATAGGACACACCAAACCTGATAGCTCCTTGAGTGCAATACTTAAGAAGAGGTTTTCACCTCGAGATATTTGATCCCTCTCAACGTTTGATAGAGCCTAGGATTTGGATCTATGCTGGTTTTAAAAATCTT
>LPNX010159190.1:3738-48110 GCA_001517045.1 Pseudotsuga menziesii | reverse complement strand
ATATATATATATATATCGTAAAAATAGTAGTGCACTAGTACTAGTTGTTCTCTATATGTCTACTAGTTTTTGTAAGTTGATTCCATCATTCAGGCACTCAAAATCTACAACCACAAAAACATATACCTTAAAATTTATCCCAAAAATTAAAAAGTGCCTATTAAAAAATATCAAACTTTAGATAGTTAAGGACATTTTCAGTAGAAAAAAAATTATATGTTCGGAAACATTATTCAATTTCATATATTTCATCTTTTTTACTCATCGCAAATTTCATTGTGTATGTGTCTCAAAATATCCATGTAAGTTGAGGGATGTTTTTTTTAAAGTATTCTATTGCTTCTAAAGTGTCAATAGAGACCCTCATTATCTTGCACACACCATACAATCTTTCCCTATCATTCATCATTCATCACTTATAAAAGAGAAAATTTCGAGGGAGAAGAAAGAAGAGTACCTTAAACCTAAAGCTTGTTTTAGATTCTTGTTGAGATCCAATCCTTGGATTTTGGTTTTTTTTCTCTTGGGATTTCCTAAATGCACTTGCATAGATGAAGAATAATAAAAAAATTCATTCTGACAATTTTTTTTATATAATGCTTAAATAAACTCAAACCAATATTTACTTCCACAAAAATCATGCAATAAAGATTATTGGTAAGGGGAGAAATTGATTTATATTAGTTTCGAAAAATGAAACAATTTCAATCTCATTGTTGTATCTTGTGGCACCATCATCATCCATCATATGAGTCCTTTCCTTCACCCTCAAACAATGAATATATTTACTCTTTCAACCTAAATCCTATATATCTACCAAAATGGTCTCTTTTATAGACTTTGATTAGGTATAGAGTGGGTGATGATTCCAAGGTGCATATATTTTATGATAAACAAGTCTCTTCAATCCATAACTAATATTTGTTTTTTTACTCCTAGCACACTTTGCATGCATAACTACCTCACTTCAAGCCTTGGTCCATGCTTTTAGATCGATAATAGTCACAAGATTACCTTTGCAAGCCCTTTAGGGCCTAAACTAATAACAATCACCCATTTCTTCAAGGAAAGTATGGAAAAGCCTTCAATAAAGTGTCTCTTTTCAATTATTTTGAATCAATATTGATGTGGAAGAGGTACTTGGTACCCACTCCAGTATTCAATAAGGGTGTTAAATATCATTATAATAGAAGGTATAGTAATCATTTCCTCTCACTCTTAAATGAACTCCTAGACACCCTTGTATCATAACCTTTTTCTATTTTGCTTAGAAATTAATTTTGTTTTAAATTGACACATTGTAATTTAGCCACGCTCCATCAAGCAAATAGAATAAGTCTCCAACCAACATTTTTTGAATTTTTTCATAATGGTTTGACTCCATGGCCAATATGACATTGGTCTACTCACCCTAGACTTTATCTCTAGATTATTGGTCCCTTGTAGGAGGGAACCAACCCATAAAAGGATCCAATTTTTTCACTCAACCTGCTAATCCAGTAATGGTTGAAGAATCCCTCTTAAATAAATGAAGAAGTAAGACCTCAAATAGAGATAATTCCTAAATCGTGGTCATCTACTCACCAACATGGCGATATTTAAACAGGTTCCCACATTAATAGTCAAGATGTAGCACAAATGTTCACAACTTTTAATTTGGGTTGTTCATGCTAAGGTATTAACATTGGAAATAGTCAAAGGTGTATTTGTGCCAATGGTCGAGATGTACTACACATGTTCACAATTTTTAGTCTAGGTTGTTCACGCTAAGGTACTAGTGTTAAGGATAATCAAAGGGGCATTTGCACCAATGGTCTAGATGTACCAAACATGTTCAAAAATTTTAATCTAGTTCATTCATGCTAAGGTACTAGCACTGGGGATAATGAAAGGGGTACTTGCGCCAATTGTTGAGATGTATTGCAAATATTCACAAATTTTAATTTGGGCCATTTTCACTAAGGTACTGGCACTATGGTTAGTCAAAGGGGAACTCATGTCCATGGTCGATATGTACCACACATGTTCAAAAATTTTAATATTATTTGTTGGTGATAAGGTACTAGTGCTGGGGATAGTCAAAGGTGTACCAGTGTGTAACACCCCGGTTTTGACCCCATGGTACTAAAATTGTACATGATGTATATATTGTATTTGAATCATGGCAAGGAGATCAAGGCCAAGGCCCTGTCATTTATTGGTGCTTTATGTATCGGTGATCAAGGTTGATGTAGATGGTTATGGTGCTAAGTCAGGCACATTATATTTTGATATATCATGTAAATATGCAATTAATAAAAATACCACATCCAACTATGAACTACAACGTGAAAGAGACAAGGGCATGATTTCACAAGGAATAGGGTGGGGAGTTGTCCAAACCCCTGAGCCAATATGGTGAGACTAGATGTCACTGGGGGAAGCCATAAACCCTTAGCTACCTTTTTGTCCTCTATCCTCAATCATTCATTCCTTCCAGAAGTTGGTTGAGTAAGTTAATGCCATGGGCAGAGCAAGGCACGATAGTATGATTTCGTGTCTGAGCGAGCCTAGAATTCTGCAATCTGGGGAAGCCACGTTCTTGCTTCTAAAGTAATAAATCACAAGGATGCATGCATGTTCCATCATCCCCGGTTACGCTAAACATTATGGTCATTCTTCCTGTCTGTGGTGGGATTCATTCAGAATTATGCTGTATCGACTATCTAGGAGTCGCGGATGAGTGGTTCCGCAATGATTTTCTGTGTGACAGTGTGTTATGAACCCTGGTCACCTCGTGTGCAAGAAAAGCCCATTTTCTCATGTGTTACGACATGGTTTGCAAACCTGTTTTCTGTGTTACAGAGTCAAGCCCTTTGTTGCTGTGTCTCCTTATGGGTTGTTGTGATGTGCATCCCTATTTTGGTCTGAAAGACTTAAGAGTGTAAGAGGCCCAAAATTGGCTGATAAACCTAGTGAAGAGAGGAACCTCAAAGTCAATAGACAAAGTGGGGCTGGAAAATATTCTATGCACACCTTGAAGAGTGCTGGAAGGGAAGGTATGTCTTGAGGGACTGTGTAGCAGTGAAGGGGATACTTCCTTGTGTTGGGTGTGTAGGTATTGTGGAATTCCAAGATGGATAAACTTGGTGTAGGTGTCCATCGCTTTGTGGTTGAGCTCAGTAGCTTAGCAATTCTACCTTTCCACTGCCTTAGCAGCCTGATAAACCCAACTATTGGTTAGTTTGGCTGAGTCTTGGTGTGCATTTAACTAGGTGTGAGTCACTGCCTTAGTAGCCTGAGAAACCCAACTGGAGGTTGGATTGGTTGTGTTTTTATTTGTACTGGCTATGTGTGAGCCTGTTGTTCCCTAGTTCCTTGTGGAAATCATGCCTAGCTCAGGGGTGGCAGTGGTGTTGAGAGATTAATGAACACATTGGCCTATGGTTGGGTGGAACGTTGCAACGACATAGCTAGTTGCATGACAACTTCATCTCCAAGATAAGTATTCTCTTATTATTCTTAATTCTGCAATGCATTTTCTTATTAATGTATGAATGTGATGAATTCTTGTTAGATGATTTAAGCAGAGTTACTCTTGTTATATTTTTCTGCATTTTACTTCTTCATATGTTTTTGGTCTCCAATGTATTTTTCCTAAGTTCCTAGAGGCTAGAAGCTTGTTACAGAGTCATAATGCATCTAAATTAATACTTTTCGCACCCTGGAATCCGCCTATGGAAGGAGGAAGGTGGGAGGTGAAGATGAGGAAAAGAACATGGCATAATGTTGGTTTTCCACACCCTAGGATCTTCCCTCGAAAAGGCGAAAGTAGAAAAAGAACCATAAATTCTAAGGAAAAAAGTTGGATTTCTGCATTCCAAAGTTGGAAGTATGAAAGCGGAAGGTCGGTAGTTGGAAAGCGGGAAACCGATAGGTAGAGCAATGATTTCATGGATTTTCGCATTCCAAAGCTAGATGTTGGAAAGCAAAAGGTGAGAAGTTGGAAAGCGGGAAACCGATGGGCAAGGTAGTCATTTTGTGCATTTATGCATTCCAAGGTCGGAAGGCAGAAGTGTGGAAGATGGAAAATTCACTTCGTCAAACTTTGGAGTTTTTTATTCTCGAGTTCCGAGTTCGGAAAGGAGAAAAGAGGAAGTGTGGAAGGCAGAAGAGTGGTTAAATGTTTCCATCGAATGTTAAGTTTTGACTACCGATTTCCACAAGCGGAAGGTGGAAGGGCAGAAGGAACAAGGTAGAAGAGTGGTTAAGTATTTCCATTGCACATTATGTTTCTGATTCCCGAGTTTCACAAGCATAAGGCGGAAGGGCGGAAGGCGGAAGGCAGAGTGCAGAAAGGACAGGTTCAGTGCGAAAAAAGGTTCTTTCGTTAGAGAATGGATTTGTCAAGGGCAAAACGAATGTTACAGTGGTTTCTAACCCTAAGAATGAATGTTAAAGGGTGCTACATGGCCCATGATTTTGTTTGAAGAAAGAAAATAGAAGTTTTAAATTATTCCATGTATCATTTAGGTGTATGGGCACCGGGTTCATGGACATTGTGGTATATCAGAGCAGTTGAGGTTGCGTTTCTCATCCAAGGCGGGAGGGGATGTGAAGTTGTGGTATCATAGTTATGTGAGTTATGGCCTATGAGCTAGGTGAGCTATGTGTATGTGACACAGTGCCAATGGTCAAGATGCACCACACATGTTCACAGCTTTTAATATGGGTCATTAGCACAATGGTAATTGCATGGGGGATGACCAAAGGAGCAGTTGTGCCAATGGTCAAGATGTACCACACATTTTCACAAATTTTAATCTATGTCATTCACACTAAGGTACTAGCATTGTTGGTAGTGAAAGGGGTACTCACACCAATGGTCAAGATGTATTGGATATATTCACACCAATTGTTGAGATGTATTTCATATCTTCACACCAATGGTCAAGGTGTATTACATATCTTCATAAATTTTAATTTGGTACATTCACGTTAAGGTATGAGTAATTGGGAAAATTAAAGGGGTACCCGCGCCAAATTTCGATATGTATCACACATGTTCATAGATTTCAATCTTGGTCATTTGTCGTAAGGTACTAGCATTGGGATAGTTAAAGGGATATGAACACCAATCATTGAGATGTATCACACATGTTTGCAGGTATTAATATGGGCCATTCACACTAAAGTACTAGCATGGGAAATATTAAAAGGGATGTTTGTGCCAATGGTTAAGATGTAGTGAATCAAGTTCACCTTGAGTTGATGTCAACCATTCATGCTAAGGTTCTAGTGAGAGGGATTATAAAATGTGTGCCCATTCCAACACATAAGATGAGATGCAACAAGTTCACAAGATTTGATCTGGACCATTCACACTGAGCTACTAGCTCAGAGATTCGAAAAGATGTGTGAGATTCCTCCATGGCCCATGTTATGACAAATATATTATGCCACCCCATCACCAAGTTATGAGATCAAATAATGGTTCAAACTGCCTCGTTAGTTCCATATAAAATCATGAAAGGATATTTTCCTTTCCATTTTGGAATGAGTAATGGCACCACATTATAATCACAATAAATGCTACATAAATGCCAGGATATGCATCTTAAATGAAGATATTCCCCATCATAACACTATGATCCTTTTATTCTACACATTTTTTAAAACTATCTATGCTTCTATTTATCGCTAACTCCCTCCTATATTAAGTTGACCAAATAGGTACTTGATCGACACCAATTCAAGGATTCATTCTCTTATTATTTACTCCATTTCAAATGCCGTGCTTCTTACTAGGTGGGTCATCAAATCCTTCTCTCTATTAATTATGATACATCCTAAAGATTATCCTCCAACTTTATCTTTCAAAATATTCCCTATTCCCTTGATTTAAAAATCCAACAACCATTCCTAGAAAATGAATGTCCGCCTCATAAAGCTCCTCTTACTTATCAATATTTTCTATTTTTGACACAAACAATGTCTCCTCTTTCTAGGTTCCCTCCTTTGTCTATGACCTAGTACAAATTTATACTCCCTAAAGATTAAGTGCTCTTCCAAGCACCTCATATTGTTAGGGTTAACCTTGACTCGGGATGTAGTCAAAGGTGGTTTAGGTATACAACATGGTTTGGGCACATGGTTTGTTGTAGCCCATGGTATTGTCCCATGGTATTGCATGTGATGAATCCTTTATAAGGCTTGAGGAGGATCCATTGTAAAGTGGCATGGAGGTGAGCGGTGACTAGCTCGCTTGGCCGGGATGGCCGGTTTTGGCCATGTAATGAAGATATTCATTGGTGCTGGATTTCCCTGCATGGGGTTTCCAGGGTATATTGTGTGTCTATATGTGGTTTCTTGTGATAATGTTTATTTCTCTCTCATTATTATATTGTATTGCTTGTTATAATCCTAACAACTGGTATCAAAGCACAAGTGAGCTTGAGCTTGTGTGAAGGTAGCAAATTGCTTGTCAAAGACCTATGAATTCCTGGGTGAGCTATAGCCACCCCTGGCTTTAAGGCTTATGGGGGTTGGCCCATTTTTAAAAATCTGGTTGCATGAGGTTATGTTCTGTCCAAAAGAAAAGGGTAGCAGCACGTGAAAAAAGAAACCCTAGCCGCAACGACGTTGCAAAAGGGATCAGATCCACCTGAGGGAATGAAGGTCTAACAATGCCCTCGGATGCTAAGAATATCATCAAAGAGGTGTGATAATGAGATTGTGAGCAGAGATCTGGTGTATAAGGCAAGATTTTTGCTGGGTGTAGAGGCCACAATGCAAAACTAGCGTGCCCGTGAGGAGCAGAAGGCCACAAATCAAATCCATAAATTTGTGCAGAGCCATAGATTTGAAAGAGTGAGGGCATAGATGTTATTTCATGTGAGTAGCAGGCCTGTCCAGACATGGCAAGAGAAGCGGCGCAGCTAAGCAAATACATGAAGGAGTTGTATCTGGAGAAGGGCATGAAGGAGTAGTCCCATTGAGGATTGAACATTGCCGTATGAAAGAGATATGGTCTATGTGTGCCACTGATATGTGAGAAAATGCTGAAGTGAAGAGGTCTCAGTCTAGCCCCAATGAAGGAACCGTTTGTGTGTGAACCAGATTTAAGGTTGTGCTCATTAAATGAAGATGGAGCTATTATGATTGTTGGAGAAGCGTGTAAATGCTTGTCAAAATATGGAATTTTCCTTGCTAAGAGAAATCGTGGCAAGATTATATCGTGAATAAAATTCTAGAGATGGCATGCCGTTAAGTCACTCTATGAAGCAAAGGTAAAAACATTATAAAATAGTTAGGATCCATGCCATTCACGTCATCTTAAAAAAAAAAGGGCCATTTCTTAATTCATGAAATGTTTAGAATAAAAAAGGTAAGTGGGTGTGAAGTATAAAAAGGTGGATGATTAAATTAATAGTCTTAAATGAGTTTTGTTTAATATAAGCTTGGTTAATGGGTTTGGAATCCTTTGGTCCATGAAATGAAATGATGATTCATGGTTTTATCAAGTATGGTAAAAATGTGGAGGCATGGAATATGATAAGCAATGGCAAAGTATGGAAGGACGAGCAATAAAGTGAGAGGATGAAGTAACGAATGCTAATGGTATATTCACCATGAAGACACATGAAAAAAAAAATTGTAATGGAGCATTTTGCATGTAAATGGGCATATGGATGTAAGACCTGGTAAGGCATGCATACCCCTGGTAACTCACCGGTAAAGTCGAGAGATTTACCTAGGTGGTAGTGGGGTGTATGTGAGATTCCTCGATAAAACTTTGAGGGGAGTTGGTGATTACTCCAAGTCAAGTTTAAAGGGGGATTGTTAGGGTTAACCTTGACTCGAGATGTGGTCAAAGGTGGTTTAGGTATACAACATGGTTTGGGCACATGGTTTGTTGTAGCCCATGGTATTGTCTCATGGTATTGCATGTGATGAAGCCTTTATAAGGCTTGAGGAGGCTCCATTGTAAAGTGGCGTGGAGGTGAGTGGTGACTAGCTCGCTTGGCCCGGATGACCGGTTTTGGCCATGTAATGAAGATCTTCATTGGTACTGGTTTTCCACGCATGGGGTTTCCAGGCTCGTTATAATCCTAACACATATGCACTACTTATGAAATAATTTCTCTTCCCAATCTAAAAGCACCTTCTAGGCATCCATATTACCCCAACATATTATATTTGGTACCTTCCCATCACCTAATTTTGTAGTTAGAAATTGATTTCTTAATTGTTTTATTTTCTTTTCTTTTTGGTAGAAATTTCCTCATACTAGGTTGTGAGAACGTTCATGACATTATCATTATGATTATATAGGTTTTGATAAAAACAAAGTATTAATAAATTTTAAATATAAAATCATATATATACAATTTTTTTTGAATTATATAAAAGGAATTAAATTCTTTTACATAGTTATAAGAAATTTGATCATGTACTTAAAAAATAACAATAATGTTATGTGTACAATGGAAGAAATTAATTATATATACTAGCACAACCACTTAACTTGTGGCTGTGAACATTGATGGGCCATGAGTTAAGTGCCACAATCAAATTAACTGAATAACCATGACCATAAAATCAATTTGTACAGTACACTCACAAGTATATTAAGAATAATACCTATCACTATAATAATGCAAACCAACTAAAATGTAAAAGAATAATATCTCATAATTAATATAAAACATTAATTAATAAATAATACAAACCAACTAAAATGTAAAAGAATAATATCTCGTAATTAATATAAAACATTAATTATTAATTTAACATACATTCATTTTAATCTAGCAATTTCATTTTTTTATTTAATAAAAAATTATTTAGTTTTTTTTTCCACAAAAAAAATATTTCTTGATATTCTATTGAATCAAAGAAATTACAAGCATCCAATGAGTCTATCCAAGTATTTCCAACCTTATGAAGTATTAACAACTGAAAAAATCCAAAAAGAGATTACATACAAAATATATCAAACCAGACAAAAAAATACTTAATACTTCAGTCTTTGAACAAACTTTAAATACTTAATCGAATCTTGTTGATCCTTCCTGCACAAGTCTTCCTTCAATCACTTCTTAAAAGTGTATGGTTCCAAAACAATAGTCTAGTTCCAATTTAGAAATTCCATTAGCTTCTTTGCTGTAGATCTTGGAGACATGCATAAAGGAGATCCAATGGAAATAACGAATCATCATATATATCCTCCTACTCCAATTGTTCAGTTGTATAACCTGAAGATTATAATTACCTTTGGCCCATTGAGCTATCACCAAAGAGTCACCAAAAACATGCATGGACTCTATTCCACAATTTTTTGCGAAGTATAAAATGCCCCAAAGGCCTAAAAGTTTTTCTTTGGTATTGCTCCCTTTGTCGCCTCCCATCCACAAATTGAAAACATGGAAATCATTGATTTTAAGCACCATGTCGCAACCACAAATTCCTTCCTTAGAAGCCCCTTCGAAGAAAGTTACAACTTTTGATCCAGATGGCGATCGGTGGCCACCCACCTATTCCACTAGCTCAAAACAATTGTCCATTGTGGCAGTTTCCTAGTTATTTTTCTATGGTTTTTCGGGTCCCAAACTTCTGGAGCTGTTTTGAGGCCCTAAACGACGTTTATTTGGTATTGAATGGTTGAGCAGATATGAGTCTATTTCAGACTTGATATTTGTTGCTATTGGATGTAAGTATCGGATAGATATTTCCAACGAGCTATCGAGTGCCCAAATTGGAGATCGTATGCAAAATTTATGACCCCAGGAAATTGTATGTTCAACTTACCACCTTGGGGCCACAAACTTTATGACGGTTCATCTGCTAGGGTTATGTTTTGGACTTTTGGGGTCCTCCCCTTATTATTACTATAAATAGGCCCCTTTGGCCTCATTTTGTATTCATCTTTGCACAGATGAGCGTAGCAATCACATCTCTTCTCAGAGATAGCCACCGCCATTCTAGCTATTGTATTATAGTCTATTCTATTTCTGCCATTTAATAGAATATGTGTTTACTATATCTTTGTTATCTTTGCAATATAGTTTTATTTATGATTCTGTATATGTTATTTCATTTTGTTCTCACATAAATCCGGATCAATTGCATCACGAATGACCTCAAGTTTAAAAAGTTTCTTTTGAACCTTCTCCTTTCTTACCCCATCAAATTTTTTGTAAAGGAAGATACTTTTTATATTGCACAAACTGGCAATTGGAGGGATATTTTAAAAAATGGCTCTATTCCTGGTCTTCCATATATTCCAAAAAATTAAAAATGGGAAGTATTTTGTGTGAGCCCTCATTAACATACCATTCCCTAAACTTTTCCTCTAAACCACTTCCCACCCACATCAAAGGATTTTTCAGAACACTAGCAGCGTGAGTCCAAATAGCTCTGCTAAAATCACATTTGAAAAATAAGTGTTCCACATAATCTTCTTCTTTCCTACAAAGAAGACATAAACCTACCACCCTTTTCTTCTCAATTTTTTCCAGGTTAGAATTTTGTTTACCATAAGCAACCAGAAAAAAAGTTTTCACCTTTTGTGGAAGCCGCCATTTCCACAACTTGAATCCACAATTTTTTATTACAGACAGAAAATTCCTGAGCAATAGCTGAGTAAGCCTCCCTAGCAGTGATCTGTGCATTAATCTTATTACATGACCACACTATTTTATCCTCTTCATTACTTAACCTTATTCCTGCTACATTTGATGTCTTGATGTAATTATCCCAGTAAACTTCCCATTTACCTCTAAACCCCAAATCCTTGGAGCCAAACGAATAAACTTCTCTCAAGACAACCCAATAAGGTCTTCGAATCTTATTTAGAGGGGTAATATTTAAAACCTCTAGGTGTTCATTAATGTCATCAGGGAGTTTGAAATTCTTAAGAAATCTACTCCAAATTATCGAATAATCCTTATTGTCAAAGGATTATTTGGCTTGACACGCCCTACTCCAAATACTGTTAACTGTAATATTTCTCCACAAACTCTTGAGACAAAGGGATGAGTTAAACCATTTGAGATTATTAATATTACCTCCACCATGACTCTTTGGAAGAGCTAACCGATCCAAGGCTGCAAGATGAAAAGAGTTCCCCTCCCATCACCGTTCCATAGAAAATTAGAAATTTTTGATCAAATGGTTTTTATAATAGATTTAGAAACCAACATTAAATAAAACTAGTATATAGGTATACTAGACAGAACAAACTACAAAAGTGTTATCCTTCCAGCCAAGGACAGAAACTGATACACCAACAGACTAATTTTCTTGTCAAATATTTTCACAAGCCACATTCAATCAACAGTTCTATAATTATTAGGTTTAAAAAAAAACCCAGATGTTTAACCCATGTTTCCTAAAGCTCCATTTTATAATTGAACACATAACCAATATGACTCCTTACCACCTTGGAGATTCTATTGTGATACAAAACTTATTTTTCAGAACTTAACTCCATTCCAAAGGCAGTACATAACACTTTAAGAATTTTGTGCAAATAATTCCATTCCTCGACCGAATCATTTCAAAAAATGATAACATCGTCTACAAAAAGAAGATGAGAGATAAATATTTATGGAGAAATCTTCATATCTGGGAAGAATCCTTCCAATTTTTCTTTGGAAATCATTTTTCCGAGGCCTTCTATCAAACCAAAACAACAACGAAGATAATGGGAAATATTTCTTGAGACCATGGGTACTTTGGAAAAAATTAGTTGGAATCCCATAAACCTAGACTATAAAGTTCGGAGAAGACACATAGGAGGAAATCCAATTAGTAACTTCCACTGGCACACCAATCTAAACCAACATCAACATAAGAAATCCTTGGTCAACCTTATCGTAATCTTTAGAAAGGTCCATTTTGAGAATCAATGATTTCATATGTCTTAACTTTGCAGAATTCAGACACTCCTAAGTGACTCCTATCACTTCCAAAATTTGCATGTTTGAAAGAAACCCTAATTAGTCATTTGAAATACTCTCCAATAAAAGCAACTTCAATCTCAAAGCAATAATTTTAGTCACTAGTTTATAGACCAAATTGCATAAAGCAATAGGTCTGAAATCCTCAAAAGAACTAGGGATTTCCTTCTTCGAGATCAAAGTAATAAAGGTTGCATTGAAAGCACCACTTATATACTTTCTTTTCCTCAACAATTCCACAATATCCAACATCTCCTTCCCCAAAAGATCGAAGAAAGTCAAGAAAAACTCAGTCGACCATTCATCTGGGGCTGGACTCTCGTCTTTTCAAAAATTTACAAATCCTATTTAACTTCGTCTAAGTTGATATCCCTCCCTAAAGGATCCCCTTATTCCTTGCTTAAAAAATAAGGCATACATTTCAAAACCTTCAATTGTCTCTCTATAATATTAATCCCAGGATCTTTATACAACTTAGAAAAGAACCCGACAACCTATGCTTGAATTCTGGAAGGAGATTGGACAAGAACACCCTCTTGATCAACAATAACCCAAATTGTATTCACTGATTTTCTATGAGAAGGATTTTTATGAAAGAACTTTGTGTTACCATTGCTAGCTTCAACCCAAACAAGTCTAGTTTTTAATCTCCAATAATCTTCATTTCTTCTTAAAATTTCATCTATAACGTCCCCGACCCTCCGACCGGTGAAGAGGATGCTACCATGGCATTAACCATCTGGGAAAACCGCCCCATGAACATGGATATATATAAAATGCTGAAATGCTTGAACATAAAACATGCTAAGATGCATAATCATTCACATACACAGTGGAAGCAAACACGCGTTCATACAAGCATTCAACATGCTCATCATATTCATTAAACAATAAATATAAATATAGAGATGAAATGGTCAATATTACTTATCTCATAAAGAACTCGTCCCGCAACTAGATACGTCGCTGCAACGTTCCACCAACCATAGGCTAGCATGCTCCTAAATCTCTCAGCAATGCTGCCACCCCCGAGTTGGGCATGATTCCCTAAGGAATAAGGAACAAGTAGGCTTACACATAGCCAAGGATACACAAAACACAGCCAAGCCAACGCAGTTGGGTTTATCATGCCATCAACAAGACATCCAAGCCAACATGGTCAGGTTTATCAGGCTATCAAGGAGCTGTGAAATGATAAATGCTAAGCTGGTGAGCCCATTACAGAGCTAGGAACACCTACACCAGAACTAGCTTGACTTCTACGACACCCACACACACCCAACACAAGGAACCAATCCCTTCTCTGCTACACAATCCCTCATACCCTAACTTCCCTTCCAATGCTATTTAGGGGTTATGGAGAAGAAAGCTAGCCCTCTAGCTCGGTCTATGTGGTTTCCAAACACACCAAGTTTATCAATCAAACCAAGCCCTCATCCCTGCTCCCAACACAGTCCAAAGACCAACCATTACACGTATGCAATCAACCAGCAATCTTAGCTTAGACAAGGAAAACAACTCCTGAGTCGTTCTTGGCCCTATCATGGCCAAAACGAATTCGAAGCAACTTACAGTAGTCCCAAAATGTATCATCAAACACAGCTCACAACGTGGGGAAAACAACAGTCCGTCCTGGACAACGAAGCCACTGATAAGACTTACATAGATCGCAATGGGGAAGGAAAATCCACCTCCCAGCCTGTGTGTGAGATAAATTTACACCAGACCCTAGAATTTGGATCCAAAACACACCAGATACCACTCTGTGGAAAAACATGAATGACAGTTGAAACGGCTCCCTCCCCTGGCTGTGTGAGACCAAAACAGAAAAGAATCCTCTACGTGAGACACAGGATGTTTTTCCTTGTGTGAGGATGAACCGACAATGGAGAGATGGGTGTAGTGGAGAGAATGGAGAGTCTTCTTGCGTGAGGAAAAATGACAGTGAATCCCAATCCGCGCATGAGGATGAGCCAAAATGGAAGGAATCTGTAGTGGTTTTCTTGCCTACATGAGGGTCAACCTGCTAGTGGAGTGTGCGTGTGGGAAAGGACTGACAATCTAGCCACACTCCACTCCCCAGCCATAATTGCCCCAACTAACAGTAGAACTTTTAATGGTGGTAGCTGGATAAGACAAGGGAAGGTGAGCAAGTTAAAAGGGTTTAACAGTTGACACATGGATTTTCCCCATAGGTTCAAAGTTTAATAATTCCCCTCCCCTATCCTTGGGAAAATCATGCCCTTTTCAATATGGTTGCAGTGAGCATAGCTGGTTGGGGTTCATTTAATTAAAGATGCATATTTACATGATGAAAAAACTTAATATATGTCGTGTACCACGACAGACCATCATCAACGATTCCATTTTCCGAAACATAACACAACTAAATCGATGGTGGGGATTTTTCCTTTAGCTCCACACCATGATTCATTACAATATATACATCATGTACATTTAATGCAACGGGGTCAAAACCGGGGTGTTACATTCCCCTCCCCCTTCAATAGCACTGTCTTCAGTGCTTTACAAAATTTGAACAAAATGCTACACTGGTACCGCCTCAGTGTTCCGCAGAATTGAACAAAAATGGATGTGCCAATCGCATGGAATCCTCCAGCTCCCACATAGCCTCTTCAGGTCCATAGTGCTCCCATTGCACCTTTACCTGACCTATGGCCCGATTCTGGAGCATTGTGACCTTCCTGTCGAGGATGCACATTGGCTCGATTCAGAACCTTCCCTCAGGTTCCACCTGAATCACATCCCAATTTATCACATGGTTAGGATCATGTACATATTTCTTAAGCAAAGAAACATGAAAAACATTATGAGCTCTAGTGCTAGTAGGAAATGCAAGTCTATATGCAACTGGCCCTATTCTTTCAAGCACTTCAAATGGCCCACAATATCTTGGTGATAGCTTGGCACAACTTCCAAGCTTCAAGGAACTCTTCTTTTCTCTCACTCTAAGGTAAACATGATCCCCAACACTGAACTCCCTGTTCAACCTATGCCTATCTGCATAGCTTTTATGCCTGTCCTGTGCTGCTTTCAGATTCTGTCTAATATTTATAACCTCTTGCTCCATCTCCTTGAGCAATTCTAGTCCAAGCATAATCCTGTTCACTAGATTATCCCAAGTCATAGGTGTCCTACACCTTCTTCCATACAAAGCTTCATACGGACTCATCCCCAAGGATGCCTGCTGTCCATTATTGTAAGCAAACTCTACCAAATGTAAGTAATCTTCCCACTTGGTTGGTTTTTCCATCACGTACATGCAAAGCATGTCCTCAAGAACCTGATTAACTCTCTCTATCTGCCCATCTGTCTGAGGATGGTATGCAGTGCTGAAGTTTAGCTTTGTACCCAAATCTGCAAACAACCCCTTCCAAAAGTTGGAAGTGAACTTGACATATCTATCAGAGACTATTGCCTTTGGCAATCCATGCAATTTGAAAATCTCCTTCATGAAGATCTTTGCAATGTCATTAGTCTTATGCGTAGACTTAACTGGTATAAAATGCATTGCCTTAGTCAACTTGTCTACTACAACTATGATGGAATCATGCTGTCTCCAAGTCATCGGCAATCCTATAATAAAATCCATGGAAATAATTTCCCATTTCCATTTTGGAACTAGCAAAGGCTACAACAAGCCTGCTAGATGTTGATGCTCAACCTTTACTTGTTGGCATTTCATGCACCTCAAAATGTACTCAGCCATATCCCTTTTCATTCCTGGCCAAAAGTACTACTTTCTAGCTGTAGCAATTGTCTTCCAATATCCTAGGTGACCACAATACAGAGCTTGATGGATTTCATCCATAACAACTCTCCTCAAACCTGCTACATTTAAAATATAAATTCTACCTTTATAAGTGAGAATTCCATCTTCTTCCAATTTATATCCCTCATACCTCTTCTCAAGACTTTGCTGTTGCAATTTGTCTTTCACCTGCTCATACAATTCATCTCCAGCAGCATGACTAACAATCTGCTGCCTCAAATCTTATTGGAAAATACTAAGAGATGCCACATGCATTTATTGCACCTTCCTACTGAGTGCATCAGCTACCTTATTCTCTTTCCCTTTTATGTGCTTGATTTCAAAATCAAATTCACATAAAAATTCCAGCCATCTTGCTTGCCTAGCATTCAGAGTAGGCTGATCAAACAAATACTTCAGTCCACAATGATCTGTTTTGAGCTCAAATCTTCTGCCCATCAAGTAATGTCTCCACATCTTGAGAGCATGTACTATGGCTGCAAGCTCTAGATCATGACTGTCATAGTTCTTCTCATGTTCCTTCAGCTTTCTCAACTAATAACATATCACGTGGTTGTCCTACATAAGGACTCCTCCAAGCCCTTGTCCACATGCATCAGTACACACCACAAAATCCTTCTCTAGATCTGCAACTTTCAATACTAATGCATTGGTGAGAAGATTCTTCAACTGCTAGAAACTTTCTTCACACCTCGATGTCCATTTGAACTTCATCCCCTTCTTTTGCAAAGAAATGATGGCATGTGCAACTTTGGAGAATCCCTCAATAAAACTTCGGTAATATCCTGCAAGTCTCATAAAATATCTTACATCTGTCACATTTCTTGGAGTGGGCCAATTCATAATGGCTTCAATCTTTTCATGGTCCACAAATATACCCTCCTCTGAGATAATGTGACCCAAATATTGAATTTTATCTCTATAGAAGTCACACTTGCTCAGTCTTGCATACAACTAATGTTCCCTGAGAAATTGCAGTGTACAACTCAAATGCTCTTCATGCTCCACCTCATTCTTAGAATAAACAAGAATGTCATCAAGGAAAACAAGAAAAAACTTGTCCAAATATCTGCTGAAGACACTATTCATAAGGCACATAAATGTAGCTGGTGCATTTGTGAGACCAAAGGGTACCACTACAAACTCATAATGTCCATACCTTGTCCTGAAGGTTGTCTTATGAATGTCTTCATCCTTGATTCTCACCTGATGGTAACCAAACCTCAAGTCAACTTTGGAAAATACCTTTGCTCCTCTCATTTGATCAAAGAGGTCATCAATCCTAGGAAAGGGTATTTATTATTCATAGTAACCTTGTTCAATTGTCTGTAATCAATACATAACCTGAGTGTACCATCTTTCTTCTTTACAAACAAAACTGGTGCTCCCCAAGGAGACACACTCGGCCGGATATACTTCTTTTCCAACAACTCTTGCAGTTGCATCTTCAATTCTAGAATCTCCGGTGTACTCATCCTGTAGGGTGCCTTGAACACTGGTGCGGCTCATGGAACAAGTTCAATAGTGAAATAAATGTCCCTCTTTAGAGGAAGCCCTGGAATCTCATCAGGAAACACATCCTTGAATTCATGTAACACCTGATAGTCCTCAAACCTCAGAGTTTCATTTCCTGTTGCCTCCAAAATCTGAGCTACATACAACTGGAAACCTTTCCTATAGAACTTCTTTAACTGCATTGCTAAAACCTGCTGTACTGAAATCACCTTTGGAATACCTTTCACAACTACTAGGTTCCCTTCTTCATTCATGCATTCGAAAGTCTTAATGTAACAGTCAAGCTTTACCCTGTGATCTTCTAACCAATCCATTCCAATGAGAACATCATAGGAACCAAGTGGTAGAACATTCAGATCCACACAAGTGACCAATCCATTCATGACCAATGGACATTTCTCTACCACTTCACTGACCTTTCTCTTGGTTCCAGTGGCTAGCTGGACTAACCAAGACTTCTTATGATTTACCTTCTTAAAAGCACAAATCTCCACTACTCTAGGAGTAATGTAACTGTGAGTAGAACCAGGGTCAATCAAAATAGAAATAGATTGCTCAACAATCTTACCAGCTACTTCAACCACAGTTGACTGGTAATCTGCCTAGCGGTCCTCCAGTGCTGCATAAATCCTAGGGATTTCCCTTGCTACTTGACCCACTGTTTCTGCTTCTTGAATGTTGTAAGTTGGCCTTGCACTCTCATTCTCGAGTGGACAATTTCTGTGCATGTGGGGTCCTCCACATCTCCAACATTGAAGTGGTCCTCTATTCTATTGTGGATCTTTAGTCTTTTCTCCTGTCACTCCAACTAGTTTACTCACAACTTGGGATGGCTGCTTCTGCTGATTCCTGAAGTTAGAAGGTTTGAAACCTTTCTTTCTTTGGTCAAACTTCTCATTCTTCTTATCCTTCCTTGCCTTATGGTAATCAAGTTTACCTTTGCTTTGCTCATTGCAATACTTAGCCTTCCTTATTACTTCTTCAAGAGTTCTAGGTTCATAAAACTCAATTCTATCTTTGTAAGACTGAGGTAATCCACTCAGAAAATGCTGGACCTTCACTTTTTCATATTTGACGTGTCGGACATACCTCAACAGCTCCAAAAACTTATTTGCATATTCTTCCATGGTCTGCTGTCCCAATCTCAGCTCATGGAACTCCTTAATCTTGTCATCATAATACCTATCAGAGACGTATTTCTGCTTGAAATACTTCTTAAACTATTTCCACTTTAGTCTCCTTTCACTGATCCTCTTTACTTGCTTGAAGTGTTCCCACCAAATGGATGCCCTTCCATTCAGATTGAATATGGAAACTCTTGCCTTCATGTTTCCTGAATAATCTTGCACTTGAAAGTACTTCTTTATCCCAATAAGCCAAGATTTAGCCTCTTGTCCAATCTTTACCTCACCATCAAATGTAGGAGGTTTAGCCTTCTTAAATTCATCTCGAGAGCGATCCCTATGGTGTCTCTTTCTTTTTTATTTACAAGAAGAAGAGCTTGAATCCCCGTTGGATTCTTCAGAGTTAGATGACCCACTAGAAGTCCTTCTCCTTCTCCAAGTACTGCTCTTACTGCCTTCTGGTCTTGTTGTACCTCATCCAGAGTCTATCTTTCTTTGCAAGTCTGTCAAACTCTGTAACATAGCAGCATTCAACTGATGCTGCTCTTCCTGGGCTTTGATCAAGCTTCTCATTGTGGCTGCAACATCTAACGGTGTCTCTTGGAATCTCCTTCCATTAGACTCAATGTCATCATTTATGTTATGAAAATTTTCTCCCATGGCATCTCTTGCACGCTCGTAAGAATCCCAAGCATCATATCCATCATGGGTTCTCATAATTGAACCACCACTTACTTACCAAACTACACTACTTAGAATACTGCTCTTGAAGGTGTTTATGATTCTGCAAATGTGTTAGTAACACAACTATTAGATGCATACATTGATATAAATCAGAATTACTTACCTTCTCCTGGAAAAATCACAAAATAACAAATTTTCCCAAACACAAGATTTTCTTCATCAAAGAACGCCTCTCTCTCTATGATTTTCGTGCAATCTGGCGCATAAGATTGCTGCCACTTTCTCCTTTTCAGCCTTGAAAATCCACTAAAAAACCGCTGAAAATCCCATTAAAAGACAGTCGAAATCTGCTGGGAAATCCCGCGGAAAACTCAAAATTTCCTTGTATAGGATCGGGTCTCATCCCAACTAACATTCCGTATTTTCGGCAGTCAAAACAACTAGCTTCTTTCGATGTATCGATGGCCGGGTGCACTGTTCATTGGGAGGATAGCCCACTAAACAGCCGCAACGGTGGGTAGTGATCCCACTATGGGTTCCACGGACCATAAACTCATCGGCTATCAGAAGCTCTATCCACTATCGGCAATCAAAGCCTCTAACCTTCGGAAGGATAGTCCATTAGATGGCTGCAACGGTGGACATTCAATCCACTAACTTCATCCGATGTAGCTCATCGGCAACTAAATTAACTAGGTGTCGGCAATGTATTCAACTAACCATCGCCGATGGCCGACGATTCCAGGACTTAGAGAAATTTTCAAAATTTTCCCTTTAGTCTTCCTTTTCACCGCTTGATCAGCTCAATTCTCTTCTTTTCGTCGATGAAATAGTTCCATCAGTAGCCACAACGACGGGCCATCATCTTTGATCTTCTTCCGATCGGCGACCCAATCTGCTGAGGCATAACTTGATCAGTATCGACAGTCTCTTCTTGTCGGAAGGCTAGTGCTCTAGGCTTCTGAAATGATGGGCGCACGAACCACTAACTTCTGTCGATCCAAATAGCTAACCGTCGCCGATCACCGATGGCCTTTTCAGACGATCTTTCAACTAAAAAGGGTCAACGTTTTAGCGGTCTTCGACTGCTCTTCGCTGAAACTGCAGCTCCCACTTCCACTATCTTTCGCCGACGGCCGATGATCACTTAGATAAAATTCACAAGTTCTTCCTCCTTCAGGTGATCTTTCATCTAGCTCTCCACTACATTGGAGGAGCTTCCCACTTAGTCTTCCAATGGGCCAACGGTTCAGGAACTTAGACAAAATTTTCAACAAAATTTTCAAGAAATTTTCTATCATCAATTTCTGATCTCTACTGGGTAGAAGGCAATCCTACCTCTGTCACTACATCCTCGCGGTCCATTCAAGTCCATGCTGCAACATGATCTCTGATACCACAATGTAATGTCCCCGACCCTTCGATTGGTGAAGAGGATTCTACCATGGCGTTAACCATCCAGGAAAACCGCCCCATGAACATGGATATATATAAAATGCTGAAATGCTTGAACATAAAACATGCTAAGATGCATAATCATTCACATACACAGCGGAAGCAAACACGCATTCATACAAGCATTCAACATGTTCATCATATTCATTAAACAATAAATATAAATACAGAGATGAAATGGTTAAGATTACTTATCTCATAAAGAACTCATCCTGCAACCAGCTACATCGCTGCAACGTTCCACCCAACCATAGGCTAACATGCTCCTAAATCTCTCAGCAATGCTACCACCCCCAAGCTGGGCATGATTCCCCAAGGAATAAGGAACAAGCAGGCTTACACATAGCCAAGGATACAAAAAACATAGCCAAGACAATGCATGGGTTTATCAGGCCATCAACAAGACAACCAAGCCAACATGGTTAGGTTTATCAGGCTATCAAGGAGTTGGGAAAGGCTAAATGCTAAGCTGGTGAGCCCATTACAGAGCTAGGAACACCTACACCAGAACTAGCCTGACTTCTATGACACCCACACACACCCAACACAAGGAATCAATCCCTTCTTTGCTACACAGTCCCTCAGACCCTGACTTCCCTTCCAGTGCTATTCAGAGGTTGTGGAGAAGAAAGCCAACCCTCTAGCTCTGTCTGTGTGGTTTCCAAACACACCAGGTTTATCAAGCAAACCAAGCCCTCATCCTTGCTCCCAACACAGTTCGAAGACCAACCATTACACGCATGCAATCAACCAGCAGTCCTAGCTTAGACAGGGAAAACGACTCCTGAGTTGTTCTTGGCCCTATTGTGGCCAAAACAACTCCCAAGCAACTTACAGCAGTCCCAAAATGTATCAGCAAACACAACTCACAATGTGGGGAAAACAACAATCCGTCGTGAACAATGAAGCCACTGGGAAGACTTACATAGATCGTAATGGGGAAGGAAAATCTGCCTCCCAACCTGTGCTTGAGAGAAATTTACACCAAACCCCGGAATTTGAATGCAAAACACACCAGATACCACTCTGTGGAAAAACGTGAATGACAGTCGAAACGGCTCCCTCCCCTGGCTGCGTGAGACCAAAACAAAAAAGAATCCTCTGCATGAGACACAGGATGTTTTTCCTTGCGTGAGGATGAATCGAAAATGGAGAGATGGGCATAGTGGAGAGAAAGGAGAGTCCGCCTACATGAGGAAAAATGATAGCGAATCCCAATCCACGCATGAGGATGAGCCAGAATGGAAGGAATATGTAGTGGTTTTCTTGCTTACGTGAGGGTCAACCTGCTGGTGGAGTGTGCATGTGGGCAAGGACTGATAGTCCTGCCACACTCCACTCCCCAGCCATAACTGCCCCAACTAACAGCAGAACTTTTAATGGTGGTAGTTGGATAAGACAAGGGAAGGTGACCAATTTAAAAGGGTTTAACAGCTGACACATGGATTTTCCCCATAGGTTCAAAGTTTAATAATCCCCCCCCTTATCCTTGGGAAAATCATGCCCTTTTCAATATGGTTGCAATGAGCATAGTTGGTTGGGGTTCATTTAATTAAAGATGCATATTTACATGATGACAAAACTTAATATATGCCGTGTACCATGGAAAACCATTAGCAACGATTCCGTTCACCGAAACATAACACAACTAAATCGATGGTGGGGCTTTTTCCTTTAACTCCACACCACGATTCATTACAATATATACATCATGTACATTTAATGCAACGGGGTCAAAATCGGGGTGTTACATCATCTCTCTTACTTTCCAACATGACCATAATGCTTCTATATTAGTCTGACATAATGGTGGTCAAATTCCTCATTAAGAATTTCTTCTTAAGACCTTCCACATTAAGAAGATCAATTTTGTCTTCTTCTTCCTTTTTCCTGATCCACTACTTAACTGAAATTTTCAAGCTTTTTAGTTTCTGGACTAGTCCATTCATTACATTTGGGTTGTCTAAACAAACCAAGGAATCCCGAACCTCCCTAACCATATTACAAAATAAATCATTCTTGAGCCATGACTAATTAAATTTGAATGGAAACTTAACAGTTTTTTCTTCTCCTTCTACCTAAAGAGCGATAGGATTATGATCCAACAACTTTTCCAAAATATTCCACGCTCTAAATTTGAGATTATTCATCCCAATCAGAGACTCTTCCATAAAAATATGATCCAAGTGTTTACCACCTCCATTGGCACCTTGTCTATTATTCTTCCAAGTTGGAGTTAGCTTTACTGGCCTAATATCAGCCAATAAGACTATTTTTTGCAAAAATCTATTGCAAAAAGTGAGCTAAAGGATCCATAGGAGAAAGAGACCCCCATACCTCATTGGAAAAAAGAGTGAAATCCATATCTCCGCCAACATTCAAGTTTTGAAGACTGAGAATACCACTAGAATCAACCTTCTCCCAAATCCTCTTGTCTCTATAAGGAGCATAAATGTTCAGAAAATGAACCGTATCTTTGAATCCCCACACTTTGCCTTCCAACAAAATACTGGAATTTTTTTTAAAAGGCCTAACATTACATTTCCAAGGATTCTAGATGACATCCAGCCCTCTTGAATTCCCATCTGAGTCAACTGCACAGGCTTCCCAATTATTTAGAATACTTAACAGATAATCGTAGGTTTTTCTACCTTTAGCCATTGGTTCTTGGAAAAAGTATATATCAGCAGGATTGTTTTCAAAAAACCTTCTCAAGGCTGTCTTTTAGCCCCCCCTAGCCCTCTCAAATTTAAGGATATGCAAATCATTAAGAACCCCTTCTCAGAGGCTTCATTGCTCTAAGTTCGTCATAGGGGGGTCAATTGGTAGGCAGTAATCCTATCACATCCATTCATATTGGGGAATAAACTATGATACACAAATGAGAAAATATACTGCGCTGTATTAAGGGGCCAAGGGGGCTTAATTATGTTATGACAATACAAATATTTAGGGTGTATTTTATTACATTTCATGGAGAAGTGGTGCAAGGGAGGTAGAGGGAAAATCAGGAGACAAGGGTGAGACAAGGGCATGTGGTATTGAGTTTGATGGAGAATGGATACTCAATTAGGATGCACGATAGTTGATGTTAGTTCTCTATTGAAGGGTTTTCATGTTGCTCATGTGCTTGGTTGATTAATGGATCTTCAAATTGTTAATGGAATTGAGGTAATGACCAACAATCAATGACCAATGACGCAAATATAAGGAACCAAAATGATGAATTCAATTAGGTGGGATACATGAGATGAAATGGACCAAAATCATCCACCAAAATGGAGTTTTAATGTAATGTCTCCATTTAAAAACTTTCACAAAATCACACACTTTATTTTTAGGTATAATCTTTCCTTAGATTGCTTACTCACAATCATATATGAATATTCTATGTTATATATTTTAAGGACATAAAATTTTGGATAAGAAATGACCTCTTTCCATGTTATGGTTTTGCCTTTAATAGTTTGTTAAGCACTTACAAATTAATGTATATAAATGTGCATTTCTTTTTGAAACTAGATTAATTTTACCACATTAATTCAATATTAATATATAATCCTTGAAAAACTTATTAGTATAATATTACATACTAAGTACATACATAAATTATTAATCAAGTAAATTATATATAATATAAATATGAATATAAGTCTATTTATGATTTTATGATTAAAACTACTAAGATCGAAATCCTTTGAAGATCCTTTTTTAAAGCTTGGCTAGATTTTTGGATTGATAAACATTATAAGTATACAAATTATATATACATCCAAGGTCCAATACTATGTTTCTTTTACGAATTACATAAGGTCATAGTGCAATTACTCTCAATGTAATTGCGCCGAGAGGCGCTCTACAGCCCAGTATGGGGGAGATCTTGTCACGTGATGTCACGTGATGTCACGTGATGTAACGTTACTAACATGTCGGCAAAAAATAATAGTGAAAGTGAATATTATGGAGGAGATCTTGTCACGTGATGTAACGTTACTAACATGTCGGCAAAAAATAATAGTGAAAGTGAATATTATGGAGGAGATCTTGTAATGTGATGTAACGTTACTAACATGTGGGCAAAAAATAATAGTGAAAGCGAATATTATGGGGGAGATCTTGTAACGTGACGTAAAGTTACTAACATGTCGGCAAAAAATAATAGTGAAATCAAATATTATGGGAGAGATCTTGTAACCTGATGTAACGTTACTAACATGTCGACAAAAAATAATAAAGATAGTAATAGTGAATAAGACAGGAATAAGCTTGGTGCACGTTGAAATTTCGGCTTCAATGGGAAATTTCGCAGGTAGCCCTTTGCTTGATAAATATTGGACCTTTTCACCTTAGGTCTCTGGTGCACTCCTCACAAATTCACGGAGCTTGGCCCTTTAGTTCACGGATCTCTCCTCCACGCAAGATTCCACTGAAGCAAACCGACTCCTTTATTTCAACAACATATCCACAAGTTCTGTTCGTGGAAGCAATGATCGTGGCTTCACACGCAGCATTAACTTCATAGTGGTGAGCAATCACTCCTTCATGCAGCTGATTGAGCAGCGTTCCATTGGGCAGCAATATGTTTAGGGTGGGAATTAATCTCTCACCCGTAGCATTTACCGTAGGAACCAACAGAAAATTGGCAGCGATGGTTTCAGCTAGCTCCTTCACGGGGGAAGTTGGGCAATCTAGCAGCCACTCCAGTCGACTCTCTTCTCTTCACACGGGAAGCTGAGCAAGCCGACAACAACACCAGTCCTTCACGCAAGTTCCAGGCTGCAATGTTTTTAGGAATCTCTCCTTCCAGTGATTTGATGTCAACGATCCAACGATGAACTGAAACGAATTTTCAATGTATTAAGAGTGAGCAGTGAGAGGCTTCACTGAGTGGTGATCTGAACTTCCAGCGTTAATCAAACCTCCTGCCAATTCCTTCTGATTGGAAACACATAGATTACAATTCTCTGAGGTGACTCTTCCCTCATACACAGGAATGACTCCTCTTATGGAAAATTGGTCACGTCTCTCTGCAATCTGGTGATTGTGGATTTGCATCCCACTGTGGTAGTTGAATAGGATTGGTGCAATTTCAACGTGCACAAACCAATACTTGTCACGATATTTCTTTCACCAACAGTATCGAAATTGTCGGCCCTTTCTCTTATTGAATCAGTATACACATCGATTATTTACTCCTTTATAATTGCTGCTCTCCACTCAGATATGATCACATACTAATTATTGGAGAATTCTTTGAAAAAATGTAGTTGTGTCAATGATATTTTCAAAACTTACCAGAACGCTAGATTCCAGAAAATCTTGATACGATGCTCAGCAATGTTATCCCAACACTACACGAACTCCTCCAATGATGATTGGTTCAATTTCCAGGCAATGAGACAGGAGATATTCTTTTTTTGTTTGATTTCCAAGAAACGATTTCCACCAATGGTGATGGGTTCTCTCCAAGAAGTGATGAACGTTCTGACCCGTTTTCCTTAGGCATGGATAGGATTTACATTCAACAGATTTCAGTAAGTTGATTCTCCTCCACATGGATGGCAACAATGAATAATGGGGCAGCGTGATATTCTTTCCACACTCACCCCAACACTCAATCTTTTAAATTGCAGCTTCACTCTAATTTACAGGCAGCAATCTCAGCAGCGATCTGAATCCTATTTGGAGGCTCCTCACAGACAGTCAGAGGAATATATACACTCAACTCTACTCTACACATAAGCAGGAAAACATGCTCTCAACATGCCACCAACAGGGCTCTCACAGAGCAGGATGCCAATCAGGAAATATCACAACAGTAGGCCAATGAGGCTTTGTCTCAGGCTCGAAGGCTCTGATACCAACTTAAGAATTTGGACAAGAGGAAGTGCAGAGCCAAAAGCTTGCACATACAAACATGAATGGTATCAAAACCAATTCTATTATCAAATAAGAAATGGTTACAATAAATAGTGAAACAATGTTTAACCAACTGAGCTATTAGATCCTATACTCATGGATCTCAACTCTATCTCCTAATCTTATGAGATGCACACAATACAATCACTATTATGCAGCCTTACATTTCTACATTTTTTTTTCAGGAAGAAAAAAGCCTGTCCTTGTTATTCAATTAAGAATCAAAGGTCATCTTTACATTCAGCCCAAAACTGGGTAATAAAAACATAAACACTCTCCATAGAAGTTCTGCCAGGGGGAAAGGAAACCAATCACAAGTGTTCAGCCAACCACAAGTGTTCCCATCAGTGAACTGTCTCATCATGTAAGGGCTGTCCATCACATCATATCTATCGAGTGCCAAAAGGCACTGAATCTGCACTCTAAAAGAGAGTACTCAAATTGCTGATAATACCTCACAAAGAAACATTATTCCAACATGTTATGTAATGCTATTTTTATTAATAAAAAATAAAATTGTAATTATAGTCCAAAATAAATGCCAGCCATAAAAACAACCTAATATGGGGGGGATGTTGTAATCTTCCTACCTGACAAAACAATAAAAAAGTAAAAATTTAATTATCCTCAAAAATAATGTGGGTCACAAAAAAGACACAATATGGGGAAGATGTTGTAATGCTCCTCCCTAAAAAAATAATAAAAAACAAAAAATGAATTATCCATTGGCCTTGCACATGGTTTTAAAACCATATTCAAGGCCTCCTAAACAAGCCATGGTTTTATTGTGCATGGTTTAGGAGGGCCTTGCAATGGTTTTAAGACCATATGTACGGCCTCTTAAACAACCCATAGTTTTAGGAGGTCCTTGCATATGGTTTTAAAACCATGTATGGGGAGATGTTGTAATGTTCATTCCTAAGAAAATAAAAAATAATAAAAAATATTATATTCAAGCCATAAATAATATTAAATATTAAAAATAAAAATATTATATGTAGACCTTAGAGGTTTTCACCTCGAGATATTTGATCCCTCTAGGCGCTTGATAGAGCCTAGGATTTGGATCTACGTTGGTTACTAGCAAAAGTGTTCCTTAACATTTGGTTGGGTATGAAATGTATTTTTGATGGTAAGTGGATTTCCTCCATGATTTACGCTTTGAATATATCGTACACCACTATTTTTTACATAGTAGAATTGATGGAAACCTCGACCTACTAGCCAACTAGTTGTGAGAATTCGTACTCCAAACATTAATTTAGCGCGTGGCAAGGTAGATAGCTAGCTGTGAATTCGTACTCCGTATTAACTTATTCTCATCTTTTGTGAAAGCTTGCAAGGCAAGTCACCCTTAGAAATTTCTGGATAGAATTTGTTCAAATGACCATGGAGGGTTTTTCCTCTCCGAGCATTTCACTATGGGATCCTTTAAAACTTTTTAACATCCTCTTTCTCCAGGAATCTTATAAAAACTCTATCATAATTTTTACTAAAGAGAATACCATTCACAAGCAGGTATTGTAAATATTTTAGTCTGACGGGCTTTATCATAATTTCTACTGAAGAGGATACCATTCACAAGCTGGTATTGTGAATATTTTAGTCTGACGGGCTTTATTATTTATTCCATGAGAAATTCTCAATTTGTTATATGCTATTTGGTCTTTCTATACTTTGTTATGGTAAGATTTTATTCTATAATACATAGCTATATTTTCTTAATATAAATTGTATTTATGTATTTAAATTCATAAGGATATTTTAGTAATCTTTCTTCTTTGTTGCATGGAAATAGTTAGTTACCTCTCGGATCGACTGGATGTTGCATGGAAATGGTTACTTATCTCTTGGATCAAATCGATATGAACCAATTTGGGTATTCTCCTTCATATTCTTTTTATATCTATTATATCTTCAGTAACCTGAAATGAATAATTTTATAACGCTTTTATCCAATTCTTTGTTGTTTCCACCAATAGTGAAATATTGAATCTCACTAGGTTCAATTTCCACAGGGTTAATGGTTAACGCATGCATTCATTTTGCCAATGGGACGAATATACCGTCAAAGGTATGATTGGGATGATTCCTGCATTTGGTGTTACGCAAGAATTGTATAGGTTGGGTCGGCCCATTGACCCCAACGCTGGGCTCGTCCATTTATTAAAAAATATCCACTGAGGTCGCAAATAAACTCTTGCTGGGAAAAACACTCAGTTCTTCTTTATAACAATTATATATATGCTTAATGTTTATTTATTGACACTATTTTTTATTTTTATTTCTATTCAATAAATACTTTCACCTGGGTATGGCTTGGAATGTCTATATTTCAAATATCAAGTTGGGAAAACTTACAGGTATGTTAACATTTTTCTCTGTAAATTGCATTAAAAGTTTTATTTCTTAGTCTTCAAGTTTGTTAATGTTCTCTATTGGGATAGAAAACATGATATTACACATTGGGTTTAGATTAATGATCATGCCCTCTGCCCACTTTAATGTTGATTATATATATATTCTGCACAGATAGAGTTCAACATTTTAGATATTAAATTGTTATTAATTAATTTAAAGAAATAAACTCTGATTATTTAAAAATACCTTTCTTTGCGCCGAGAGGCGCTCTACAACCCAGTATGGGGAAGATCATGTAACGTTACGTAACATTATTTTTATTAAAAAAAATAATTTTTTTAATTATTGGCCAAAATAAATGTCGACCAGAAAAAAAACCTAATATGGGGGAGATGCTGTAATCTTCCTACCTAACAAAACAATAAAAAAGTAAAAATTTAAAATTATCCCTAAAAAAATATGGGTGAGGAAAAAAACACAATATGGGGGAGATGTTGTAATGTTTTTACTTAACAAAATAATAAAAAATGGTGGCCTTGCACATGGTTTTAAAACCATGCACATGATTTTAATGCACATGGTTTATGGTTTTAAAACCATGTGCAAGACCTTCTAAACAACCCATCGTTTTAATGTACATGGTTTAGGAGGGCCTTGCACATGGTTTTAAAAGGCCTCCTAAACAACCCGTAGTTTTATTGTACATGGTTTAGGAGGGCCTTGCAAATGGTTTTAAGACCATGTGCACGGCCTCCTAAACAACCATGGAGACCATGTGCAAGGCCTCCTAAACAACCCATGGTTGTAGGAGGGTCTTGCATATGGTTTTAAAACCATGTATGGGGAAATGTTGTAATGTTAGTTCATAACAAAATAAAAAATAATAAAAAATATTATATGTGGGCCATAAATAATATGACATTATATGTGGACCTTAAATAAAAAGATGTGTCTTTTGGTTTGAATCAAATCAATGGATACCTACTAAGGGATTTGATCCCTCTCGGCGCTTAAGGTCATCTAAATCAATGTTTCCTTTTATTCATTTACTGTATTAAAAATTGTTTTTATTTAATTTACCTTCATCCAATAGCATTCAAAAAATACCTAAAAACACATAGATGGCTAAAATGCCAAGAAAGCTAGTAACACAATATACTTTATGCCAAGAAAACCACTAACACAATATATTTTCTTTTTCTTTTTGAGAAATTCTTAATTCACTTTTCCCATTCTCTTTTTCACTCCTCTACCTAACGGTTTAATGCTAGTAATTAATCATAATAAATAAATTCAAATCTTTTTTTAAATCATAACTTTTTACCAATTTGAAATTTATACACCTTTTTCAATAAAAATTAGACTTCTCAAATGAGAACAAATACATTTAAAAAAGCACATAATAACTTGAATCCCAACACCTCCATAAAATTTCATTCTTCCAACACCGTTAGTTTTGCTATCATTTGAGCAATGGGACAGAGATAAGGATAGCCTTATCGTTTGAGCTATGAGAGGGATTTGGACCGCCCACATGCTCACCTGCTCTATGTTTGAGCCAAGATCGATATATGAGAGAGATTTTAATAATTAATGTATTTTTTTGGATGGATTTTTATTATATTTAAAAAATATTTTTTAAATTTATGAAACTATATATTAATAATTTAAAAAAGGTATTTAATTTTTCTTAAAGAAAAATGAAAATATCATTTTTATTGTATACTCAAAAGATACTTTTTGAGTTTTTAAGTCTTGTAATAATAATTTAGAAAGCCATTTAATCTTTTGAAAGAGAAACACAAATCTAATAAAAATGCATCATTACAATTTACAATCTTATAATAATCATTTAGAAAGACATTTAATCTTTTTAAACTAGGAGAAACAAAATTATTAAAAAAAAATACATTATTACAATTTAAAATGTGGATATTCAAAAGATATTTCTAAACTAGGAGAAACAACAATCTAAAAAACGTACATTATTACAATTTAAGAACTGGATATTCAAAAGATATTTCTAAACTTGAAGAAACAAAAATCTAAAAAAAAATACATTATTACTATTTAAGAACTAAATAATCAAAAGATATTTCTAAAGTGGAAGAAACAAAAATGTAAAGAAAACACATTATTACTATTTAAGAATTGGATATTCAAAAGATATTTTTTGATTTTCTAAAATCATATATTAATCATTTTTTAAAGCTATTTAATCTTTTTAAATTTTGAAAAACAAAAATCCAAAAATATAAAAAAAATTACATGATTATAATTTGAGAAATAAAATTTAGTAAATAATTTATTTCTAAAATCATATATTAATAATTTTAAAAAGTTATATAATCTTTCTAAACTAGCAAAATAAAAAATCTAAAATTCTAAAAAAAAAGAATGATTACTATTTTAGAAATTAAATAAATTATTGTTACCCACTTTATAAATGATTGAAATAATTAAAAATATATACTTGATAAAAAAATCTAACCACTCAATTGAATTTGGGTTTATAATTGAGAACAAAATAATATAATATAATTTATTTAAAACATAAAAATATTTATTTTTTATTTTAATATAATTAAAAATATATAATTGAAAATATCATTTTAGAAAATAATTAAAATAACAATTGGTTTAAAATAAATTTTCTTTTTTCAGATCAAATTTAAAAAGAATCAAAGATTGGAAATAAAATTCATAAGACATGATAAATTTAGAGTTAAGATGGCATTTAGAGTTAAGATGGATTTATTAAGTATCTATAGGAATCAAAACAATATTAAAGTATAAATCTATCAATGCTTAAATATCAAGATTAAGAGTGTTCTATACTAGTTTATGTTAATAATATAGCATTATTATTATTGTACTTGACAAACCTAGATATTCTCATTGCTCAATGTAAGTAGCATAACAAAAAATGAGCAAGTGGAACTTCACAAAAAATATATGTGTTCATATATGGTAGATATGTTGCACACGTGCTATGATTTATTGATAATGAAAAAAAACACCAAAATGGAAGATCATGAAAAACAACACTAAAATGGAAGACATCCAAGTAACATGCCCTAGAATTATTAATGACATGTCATTATAATCAAATAAAGAGTCTCCCCTTTTAAAGTTTGTCAAATGAGATTTAAGAGTTGTGTAGACTACCTAGTTAAGATAAATCATCTTGAAAGAATGGTGACGCTAATGATTGATATTTTTTCTTCTTTGTCGTCATCATGAACTACAAAAAAAATAAAAAAATATTTTCAATTCTCTATAGACACTATGATCACCTTACTTCAATTTCTTCATATTCCCATTTTGAATGCTAGTCCTCCACTTACTATACTATTGGGATTTTAGATGGGGATTTTAACTAAATATACCAAGTTTGATTAAAAAAATTCACTTTTTCTGGTTAGATTGCATGAAATTTTATTTGTGAGAAAGGTTTAAAGAATATATAATTCAATAGGATGTTTTTTTAGGCATTTGTCCATTTTATGCTCCTATGAAATTATTGCAATTGGATTCCTCTTTGAACCATGTGTAGAGCTTCGAGACCCATACCTAGTGGTAGCAATCTTTTAAGGGCATCATTATCCCCTCTTAGAGATCATGGATACTATGGATGTATCATGTTTAGTGATTTGAGCTAGCATTCATGGCCGAGGGTTCCTTGAAGATTCTTTTATAGCTTGCACCATGAGTACTCTCCTCCAACCATGTCCAGGGCCTAGAGACTCTAAAAATCCCATAATGATGCACATCTTAGCACTTAAAAAATAATATTATAATTGGGAGGTCATGCATGATGCTTTTAGCTGTCAATTATGGACTTGGATACGTAAAAAATTCCTTTAGGGACTAAAACCCGAGTTTTCCTTCCCTAACCAGTTTTACTTGTAGGTGAATAATAACCTTAGGAAATCATGTGTGGTGGTTTAAGGTGTCATGTTTGGACCTATATACCTAATTTATTTCCTTATGGATCAAGGCTTTGGTTTCCTCTTTCAACTAAGTTAAGGCTTGTTAACCCCTAGTTGTGATTTCACTACTAGGGGGTTAATGTCCACTAAGACTCTTTCAAGCAAGACATTGTATGTTGATCCATATATACTCATTAATCAAAGTTATTTCAAGATCCATTAATAGAATTTTGACTATTGTTTCTAGAAGTTTATTTTTCTATGAAACTAATATCGGGGTACACATGATGTTGATATTCATACATTCATGCTTGTAAAAGAACAAGTCAATTGAGACCTTTTTTTATCTAACTTTTTGCAAGAAGCTAGATTAAAATGTTCTTTCCTTCAAAATCGCCTTTTCTCATTTTTTTTCTTTCTCTAGAAAGACTACTTTTATTAGTACTTTTATAATCAATAGTTTCTATGCATAGTTGGTACAAGTTCAATTCCATCATTTCGAGCAAGGAATTGTGGTATGGTTCAAGGCCTTGATGGTGAAAGAATGACAAGTCAAGAGAAGTATTGATTGGATAAATGATTATCTCAGTGTGGCATGTAACAACTTGTTGGAAAGTTTCCATCTGCATCAAGTTATAAAATTCCCTTCTTCCAAACCTACAAAATTATTTTCCAAAACCCTAATTTGAAGTTCTAGGTTTAGTGAGATCAATATTTCTTGGCTCATTGGAACCAAGAAAAGTTAGACCAATATTTCTCAACTCACTGGAACCAAGAAAATTTAGATCATTTCTTCTTAGCTCATTGGAACTAAGAAAAGTTAGATCAATCTTTCCTGACTAATTATTTCTTTTAACTTTTTGTATTCTTCTTTAACATTTTCACATTGCCAATTAGAAATAGTTGTTATATTGACTTGTATTTGGAACATTCATAATCACAATTTCAATTCTTATATGCAAGGCATCTGCCTTAATATTGTATTGGAATTGACATGAACAAAGGTGAAAACCTAAATTCTTATTTACATACCCTATGTGTTATCATTACCATGAAATGATATCATATAAGTTTCACCATATGTGTATCTTTTTAACTATTGCATGCTTGAAACATTAGCAATGGATATTTTTTCGTCTCTTGCAAAGATGAAAAAAACAACAGATATAACCCAAAAAAGGTAACTAAATGTTGTTAATCCCCTTGATTGCATTCATGAATAAATGTAGAGAAAGTGGAGACAATTCGTTGCATCTTGTGAATGACCCAAATCCAAGCTATGCACATGATAATAGGGTGTTATTGGAAAGTAAGAGGAATTTTTGTATGTTCATTTGGTTTCAAAAATCAATGATGTTTGTTTTGATAGGAAGGTAGGGAAATCCATCCATGAAAGGGTTTCAATTTTGCATTTTTATGGAGTTTAATTTATTAATCTTATAAAAAGCATGATCTCTGTATGGTTATACTTGTATTTACATGACATAAAATTGGTAGATTAGTAGGATGTGGCGTGAAACATCTACAATTCTCATATTTTCTAAGCATTGCACCAACTATTGGACTTTCAATATTTTATATTCTTTGTTACATTGATCTCTTGAATGGGTTTCATTTTATGTATTCTTCCTTACCTATTACTATTTTGTTGGGTCTTCTGGTATCCAACTCTACAAACTGATCAGTTTCCCATACAATCTCAGTTGGATCATTATTAACTTTATACTATTATTTTATTTAGCATATTTTTTGCTTATGCTAATATGCGTTATGGATCTTGTTTATTACAACTTGAAAATATGATATGAAGGGGTAATTAAAAATGGGTTGGTAAAAATGGATACCTACAATATCTCGTGAAACTAGGGGTTTTTTTAATTGGGAAGGTTTATTGGGAGGGGGGTTCAACAATACAATTTTAGGAGACATTTTTCAATATTTAATGAAACTAGGGATATTCTTTAATATCCTATGAATGGCCGTGCTATGTAACAAGTTCAATGAGTGAACCCCTCGTGAATTTCCTCAACATCGTCCATGACCACCTTTAAATATTCTTCCTTTAATATTTCTGACAGAGGAACATAAACACTGTCCCTAGAAGGATCCAACCCAAACTCAGACTCATTCCCTTGCTTATATTAAAGTTTTTTGAATTTTTTCTCCTTATCGTGACATTTTGATAACTAATAGCATTTATTGGAGTTTTCAAAGGTGAATCTACCGGTCTATTTACATAGGTCATTAAAGGAGTAACTAGAATAACCCTTAGTTTCTCCACCTTATCAACCTTCTGGAAACTGGAGACCTCCAAACCCTCAGACGCAGTTACACTGGAATGAATTTTAGATAACCCTGAAACGATAGGATTTATGTTTTCCCACAAACCCTCTCTATCCACATATTCATCTGAGACCTTTAAACCATCACGGGTTTCCATATTCCCTTGTTTCGCCTCGAACTCCTTTTCAACGGATTTAATAACACGAAGTTCACTTGATGTTAGATCCTCATAAGGAACAGGTGAAGTGTTTGGGGACTTACCTTCGAATGCTTCCGTGACTTGCTCAATATCGAGGCTCGAATTCAGAGTGATCTTCTTCAGTTTCCTTTTACAAATCAAGCCTTCAAAATCTTTTTTTCAGGGACATTTGACACTCAAATGGTCCGTACTTCTGCAGCTTGAGAAACGAAACATAGCCCCTTTGTAATAGAGTTTTTGAACAAAAACTGATCTCCCCATCTGATAATTAATTCTTTAGACATCCCTTCCAACATTTCAAATTCCACCAGTACCCTAGCCATAGTTCTTTCTCCTGATTTGAAAAAGGAGGGGTTCACATAGATAAACTTTCCTACATGATTTGCTAAATCTGTAAGGATTTGTTCTAACCAAAACTGTAAAGGTAAGCCCGAGAGTAACAACCATAAATATATCTTAGCCAGATTCCTCTTATAAGGGTCAAAATGAACATTCCATATCCACAAAATCAGTGAGCCTACCTTTATTACCTTGAACCTATCCAAGGCTAGTTCCATGTGCTCCTCCGAAAGGAAAATAAAACACAACTATCCCCTCGGTAAATTGATCACCTGCGGGTTGTATTTGAAAAGTGGTTTCCAGACCTTCTGCTCCCAGTCCATTAGCTCCATTCTATTCATCCTCTTATTCTCTAGCCTTCCTACCAAAGCTCTCTTCAAAAGGCCTTTATCTAGGGTTTGAGTTGTACTTACAGTGAACTCCTCCACCAGTTTCTTTACCTTCACTGCTTTCTCCCTCCTTTTGAGTCGTGTTTTCACCACTCGAACACCTCAGCACCTCAGAAATGTTTAGGAGGGTCTAGACTGAAACCTCACGCACCTCATTAACCCACTCCCCTTCCCAATCAGTTGAACCGTCAAAACAAATAATTCCCACTTCCTTACTCTCCAGAACATATTTGTCTAATAGTTGATTCTCCAAAACAAACCCTTCCACGTGCCCGGCATCCCTTTCAACCTCTCTTCTCTCCTTTCCATAGCCACTTGTTGCAAATCCTAGCTCTCAAGGACAAGATTTGAAAACCATCTTTTTCTTTTTCACCATTTTGTACTGCCAAAAACAAAACATTGAAAAAAAGTCCTCAAGAGATGAAGCTCCTACTTCAAAAAAAATTATTTAATTTTATTGTATATTTAAGTAACTTTTAGATAATATCTATTACTTAATATAATAAAATATAATACTTCTAAATTTAAATAATCTACTTTAGATAATCTACATGTAACTACACGTTAATTTAGAACTATGAAGTAGTTTACTTGTAGCTTTATGTATTATAATGGTTTTAATTTTAATAAGTTGAAATATTAGTTTAATATAATGAATATTTTTTTAAAATAAATTAAATTAAATAGTAATATTTGTTAAAGTGAAAACAAAATTATCTTAATGTAAATTGATTAAATTGGGATAATTTTTGCTATGGTATTCCACTCTTGTTTGCGAAGATTAGAGCTATCACCTTATTTCAAGATTTCAAAAATATATAGTTTTATTTTTGAAAGTTTCAGATTATACATAATTAAAATTAAGGCAGTGAAAAGTAATTTTCCACTGAAAACGTGGCATCCACTATCAAGTTAGATATGGGGAACCTTAATTTATGAATGTAATTTTCATTTTCTAATAGTAAAACTTTATACAACGGTAGGACATGAAATGCATTTGATCAATAATAACTTATCTCCATGGCTCTTTGTTAATTCGGGCTATCACCGTGCCTTTTGTGGGAAAGTGGAACATTAAAGTCTTATTTTTATTTTTCAAAGTAGGGTTTTTAGGGTTTAAGCTCGGAAGGGGCGCTATTAGGGTTTAAGCGGAAGGGGTGAGACCCTAGATTGAAGAAATACCGTTATTGATGTCAAGAAAATCCATAACGACCATAAAGAAGTTATAGATGAAAAGAATAAATAAGAATGGATCTGCTTGAGCGATTGTGTGGAAGCTGCAAGAGCTCCCACCACAGAAGCTGCAAGAGCTCCCACCACAGAAGCTGCAGGAATCAACAGAAGCCCCTGGATATCCACCATCTCTCTTATAATTACAGTTACTGAAACACGAGAAATACTCTCTGTTGATAATAATATCGTCGTGTTTGTAGCCTGTAAATTCTAAGTTCTAACTGGAAGGGATGGATCAAAAAGAACTGAAAAGGAAAGAGGCGGATATCCAGGAGGCATCGTCTTCTTCTGTTTCAACTTCTTCTTCTTACGATTCGGCTTCTTCATCACGCATTGATATCAAGAAGAGAAGAGTGGGGGCTTCTGCTTCTCCTTTTCATCGACTCATCAGAAATAATATTAAAATTATCAGGGACTTCAGAAACGTGGAATATTGCGAACGGGAGAAGATAAGAGCCATTAAAGCTTTGGAGACACTTCTTCCCGTTCACGAGGAACAACATGTCGATATAATGGTCGAAGAAGGAATTACTTCTCTATTGATTGAACAGATTAGTGAAACCGCTGCTGCTTCACCTTCAGGCAGCAACTGTGCTAACTCTGATCGAGAGATTCTGGAAACGTGTGCTTTGAGTCTTTTGAGAGATCTTGTCATGGTGAAGTCAGAAGTAGGACAACTTATGATAGAGGGCGGAGCGGTTCCCCGTTTATTTCGTTTGTTAAGAAAAGAGCACAAGCAAGCCGACGATGAAGTGCCTCTTCGTCTGAAGAATCTTGTTTTCCAGACACTTGAAAAACTATCACGGGATGGAGCCGACCAATTACTGAGAATTTTAGTTGCGCAGAGTGATTATGATGATGTTACGAATATTGTACGGGGTTTGATGTTACCCCAATGGCCAATTCAGGTATTGGCTTGTAATATCCTGCGGGCATTGGCAGAGAGTAGGCGAGCGCAGGAAATTGTTGTGTCAGACGATTGTTCTACTCAACTAACAGTGCTGCTCTCTTCCAAGGTCGAGCAGGTCCGATATGTTGCTGCAGGTATTAATCATGGCTTTGTTTACATGATTCTTAATGGTCTAATTTACAACCAAATAAAAAAATTTCTTTCGCAGATCCATCCATGGTATTTATCTTGAGTTTTCAAATCTCTCAATATACCCATCTCAATTTTTGGTTTAAGCTAAATTCCAGAAGGTTTGCATTCAAAATTTGGTTATATTTTTAGCCCAAATTTACTTGAAATCGCAGTTTAGTTTTGGGTTACTGAAACCTCATTTATTATGAGGTGTATCAAGGTATTAGAGATTGCTGAATCCATTATTACAATTAAAATTGTAATGTCAGTAATGTTAGCAACCCAAATTGCAATTTCAATAATTTTACAGAAGATAAAGCTTAAAATTGTCAGGATTTGAAATGACTCTAAAATCGTTAGGATTTGAAATGATTTGAGCCAGTAGATAAATTAAAATAAAAAGCATTAATGTTGCAATTGAATAGCATAAGGGTATTCAAGATTGCTAAATCCATTACTACAATCAAAATTGTAATTCCAGCAACCCAAATTGCAATTTCAACAATTTTTCCATCTCCTGCAAAAAGTCTGAAATCTATTGCATAATTGAGGTGCATCAGGGTATTAGAGATTGCTAAATCTATTACTACAATCAAAATTGTAATTCCAACAACCCAAATTGCATTTTTAACAATTTTTGCCATCTTCTACAAAAAATCTGAAATCCATTGCATAATTGAGGTGCATGAGGGTATTAGAGATTGCTAAATCCATTACTACAATCAAAAGTGTAAGTCCAGCAACCCAAATTGCAATTTCAACAAATTTGTCATCTCCTGCAAAAAGTCTGAAATCCATTGCATAATTGAGGTGCATCAGGGTATTAGAGATTGCTAAATCCATTACTACAATCAAAATTGTAATTCCAGCAACCCAAATTACAATTTTAACAATTTTTGTCATCTCCTCCAAAAGAAAAAATATGAAACAACCACTATTTGAAACTATTTGACTTGTAGATGAATTAAAATAAAAATAAAATAAAAAAACATTTTTTTTGTTGCAATGCCTGCTAGGCCCTTTGACTTGCTGGGCCCAGCCTTTGGTCTAAGAAACCACAACCCAAGCCTTTGGTCTAGAAGAAACCACAACCCAGATGAATCTAAGCCTTCAAAATCACCAAGGGAAAAAAAATATGAAATAGCCACTATTTGAAACTATTTGACCAGTAGATGAATTAAAATAAAATAAATAAAAAACATTTTTTTTGCTGCAAAATGCCTTTTGACTTGTTGGGCCCAGCCATTGGTCTGAAAAAACCAAGAATTAAAATAAAATAAAATAAGATATATTTTTTTGTTGCAATGCCTTTTGACTAGCTGGGCCCTTTGACTTGCTGGGCCAGCCTTTGGCCTGAGAAACCACAACCCAACCTTTGGTCTAAGAAACCACAACCCAACCTTTGGTCTAAGAAATCACAACAGAAGGGCATCTAAGCCTTCAAAATCACCAAGGGATTGCTCCTAATACCATCTCCCTGCAAAAAAATATATGAAATAGCCACTATTTGAAACTATTTAACCTATAGATAAATTAAAATAAAAAACTAAAAAACACTTTTTTTTTTCAATTCTTTTTGACTGGCTGGGCCCTTTGACTTGCTGGCCCTGCCTTTGGTCTTGATCTCGTACAGTCTTACAGAACTACATCCGTTTTGAACAGTTTGCTCTACTAGAACTTGACAAATAAAAAGCATTAATGTTGCAACAGAATTGAATTGATCGTTATGATACTTTTTGACCTTCATGGCCAATATTATGTCACCATATGGTCATAGCCAATGTTATGTCACCAGAGGTTATCAAGCAAATGTCCTCAGAGGTTACGGGATAAATAGGCCTCTCAGAACCTCTTCTGATAACTGTATGTAGTTCAAAGTTTTCTGAATAATCTATAAAATACGGCTGGTGCAGGTACGATCATGGCTCTGTGTTTCTCCAAGGAAGAGAAATTTGATTTGACAATAGAAACCTTTATTAGAAACGGGATTTTGCAGTCAATTGTGCATATGCTCTTCGATTTAAACGAAGAATGTGGATCGTTAGCAGCCCAGCTGGTGACGAAGTTCCTCACGGCAAAGGTACGTCTTATAACATCATTTACATTAGCTGGTGCCGTGAAGCCCCTCGTCCAGATGCTCTTTCGGCCCCGCCAGCTGAAAGACGCAGTTTTCGCTCTACATTATCTGTCGCTAAACATCCAGGCCGACGCTGTCGGATATCAGATCTTGCTGTTGGGAGGCATTGAGGCTTTGATGTCGGCCTTCTGCTTGCCCAACGTGCAGAGAGACCTGGAATTCGTGCCTGTCCTTGGCAAGCTCTTGTTCCGGCTTGTATCCAACAGGAATGGCCTTGTTTTTTTCATCAAGAACGGAGGCATTGAGTTGCTCAGAACTACAGAGGTATATGAAGAGACGGAAAGAGAAAACGCCACGACTTTCTGGCATTACATGGTGCATCTAATGATGGACGACAATGACGGGTACAAGACCAAGAATCTCGTTTTGTCTGCCAGGGAAGCCGACGCAGGGGACAAGATTCGATGGCGCTGTGTTCATGCGCTCGCAATCTTTGCTAACCCTGGTAAATTTGAAGCCATTTTCGTGTATCACAACTTCTTGGAGATTGTTCTTGATCTTTACGGCCAGTCTTCCAACGAGGCCCAGCAGCAGGAAGCAGCGGAAGCGCTTTTCAGTATCGCAAGTAGGTCCAGGGATTTTCTGGAACAACATGTTTTGGCAAATAACCTCGACATGAATGAGATTGTCGATGATGCTTTCATTTATGAATCCGACCAAGCAATTACCAATCAGTTTTGTCGCTTCCCGAAAATAGAAAATAGATACTTCGACGTAACGTTCTCGCTCGAGGGGAACACTAAAACAATCGGCGCTCGAAAGAGCGTGCTCAGCAAGGCTTCTAGGGTATTTGCTGCAATGCTAGCTGATGATGACCAGTACTTCAAGAAAACGGGTGGGATCGTTGAAGTTACCAATATAGGTTATTCAGCGTTTGAATCAGTCATCGATTTCATCTATACGGGTTGTCTGCGCCCTGGCATCGAAATGAATGAGTATTTGGACATTATCATAGCTGCCGACTACTATGAACTGTTTTCGCTGAAGCGACTTTGCGAGTTGTTCATTGCTCGTCAACAGCTTGTCATAGAGTCGGTTGCAGATGTCTACGACTTCGCTGAGACGTATGGTTTGAAGTTGTTGATGCATTTATGCATTCTCTTCATTTTGGAGTATCATGGGCAGGTTCGTTCGCTGACTTGCTATCCTACTCTGGTCAAGAGTATAATTCCAGAAATTCGCCGATGGTTTCCTACGATAATTCCTGGCCCACAACATCGATTCACACAACCATTGTCTGGACTGTAAAAGAATGTCCCGTGATGATTGATTGTATAAACAATTCATAAAAGAGAAAAAAAAATTACTGAAGCATATACATTAAATTTTACATAGTTTTATAGTTTTATTTATAAATAATATTTTCTTCAAAAACAAATTATAATTTTTTATTAAATGTAAAAAAATTTATATTTTTTTGAGATGTATCAATGCTTTCAACATTGTTTATCACTCAAAAATCATTAATCCAACACCTTCTTTATAATATCCTTCACATAATAAATTATATTAATCAAAATTTTAAAATATTGATTAATACGTAAGTCAAACTTAAAAAAGCACATTAAATAATGATTCCATCTGTACACATGATTCCAAAAACTATAATAAATTACATTAATCAAAATTCTAAAATATTGATTAATACATAAGCCAAACTTAAAAAAGCAGGTTAAATAATGATTTCCATCTGTACATATGATTCCAAAACTATGACACATAATATAAATATGAATAATAAGTTTGTATAATAAAAATATATAGTATAACCACATTAATAAAAATAGTTGATTCCAAAAACTGTGACAAAAATAATATAAATATGAATAATAAGTTTGTATAATAAAAATATATAGTATAACCACATAAATAAAAATAATTGATTTCCATCTGCACATATGATTTCCAAAAACCTGACAAAAATAATATAAATATGAATAATACTTTGTATAATAAAAATAATATAACCACATTAATAAAAATAGTTGATATAATTTAGATTATATTAATCATTGTCAAAGTTTTTAATTAAAATTTTAAAAACAGTTAATACATTTCACTTTAAAAATATAATTGGTGAATAGTTATTATTATTAAATATATATAAAATATTTATAACTAAAAATATAAAAATAAATAATATAAATAAATAAATAATCAATAAATAAAAATTAAATAATTAATAAAAATATTTAAACTATTATTTCATCATTTTTTACACATGGTTGAATTTAATACATAATGAAAACAATTTACATATTAATTTTTACATCGTCATTTCTTTCCACCGTTTTGTTCATTCTATAAATAAATCAAATATGAATAATAAAATATAAATAAGTTTTGTTGATTTTATTTTTTTAAAATAAAATTTCCTAAATATACGAAATATATAAATAGGTGTTTAATTAATTTTACTTTAAATTTTTTTATGAAATCAATAGAGTAAATATATATATGTTTGATTTTATAGTTGATTTAATCATGGTTTTTATAGTTTTTACTCAACTATGGTTAATTATATTTACCATTGTTAACCTTTAGAGACACGTGGATTATTATAGTTCACTATGGCCCTCACTAAGCTAATGTTCACATGTTTGAGCATGGTTAACCATGGTTCATGATATTATTATAGTCGACTAAGTTTAATCATAGTAAAACATTAACCCCCTAATTTACTATTGTTTGACTTTAGTGAACCCTAATTTTCCTTAGAAACCTTGATTATGTATGGTTCGCTTATTTATGTAACATTACTATGAAAGTTGAATGACCATTGTTTACTATGGAATACTTCATTGAAGGGCCTGTGCAAGAAGATGAGGCTACCTGAAAAATCAGGCATCCCTCAACTTACGTGGATTTTTTGAGATACTTATGCAAAATATCTTGCATTGAGTAAAAAACATGAAATGTAGGAAATTGAATCACCTTTCCGAATATATAACTTTTATGTATCGAAACTTTGCATAGCTATGTCAAATTTCATTTTTCCTAACAGACACTTTTTATTTTTCAGGGAAATTATAAGGTATATGTTTTTGTGGGTGCAGCCTTTGAGGGCCTAAATGATCGAATCAAGCTACAAAAATTGACATCCATGTAGAGAACCCATAGCACTAGTGCGGCATTATTTTTCGAAAATTAAATTAGTAATTTTATAATATTTTTATAATTGTCTAAGTGAGAAAACCTCGAAAATGGTACGTGTTTTGTGGGTGCAGCCTTTGAAGGTCTTAATGCAATGAAGGTCTTAATGCAAGAATCATGAAATGGGGTTTTGATAGAACGTAGAGGTTAGTGTCTACTTGTGCACCATATTTGTGTTTAAGATTTCGTCAAAAATGATTGTGTGTAGCATACTGTAAAGAGTGGTTAAACACAGGTTTCTTCAGAAACTGGAAGAAACACCCAATTAGCTTTGGTTCATGATTACCATAGCACAGGTTTGGTATTACCGAAGCAAACACCAAACTATACACATAGGATTAAGGTTGACATGTGGCCAAGTGATTCGGATTGGTTTTGACTCTAAAAGACATGGCGCGTTTTATTTGAATTCAAAAAAATATTCCCGCTCATAGAATTCTGAAACGCACTCACGTTATAGTGAACCAAAACGCGCACGCATTCTTGAAAACATAAAAAATATTTTTGAATAATTCAGAGGGGGTAGGAAAGACTTTGGTTAATGTTTTAGAAGGGGTGGGGAAGGATCAAGGGAAACTATGGCTAATATTTAATAGGGGTGAGGAAGGGTTAAGGGAAACTGTGGCTAATATTGTATAGGGGTGGGGAAGGGTCAAGGGAAGCTATGTGTAATATTTAATAAGGGCAGGAAAGGGTCAAGAGAGAGAGAGAGAGAGAGGTACCTAGAGAGAGAGTGAGGGGTACCTAGAGACATGGGGAGAGAGAGAGATAGACGGCCAGTAGAGACATACAAAGAGAGAGAGAGAGAGAGGTACTAGAAAAAGAATGGGGGT